>MU160271.1:46994-58829 GCA_015888305.1 Antheraea pernyi
TTGAAAGTCATATATTTGTATGTAATATGAATTATATCATCTTTTTGGTCAATTTGGCGGCCATATTGTTTTATTTACCATGTTTGCTTTTACATAACTCAGTTATTATAGCAACGTATAAGAATAACTTAAGTATATCGACAATACGGGACAATATTATATCTATCTATAAAATAAAAGATTTAAGATATATTGTTCGATAATGTATAGTTTATAATTTTCGTTACTTTCTTATATAGTGTTAGTGAGCACTGAGTTTGGTATATAGTAGGTTGAAGTTCCAGGTATGTCGCTGATGATAAATCCCATCCCATTCGATATACTATTAGTATTCATATATCTAATGTACACGTTACATGTTTCGATATACTTTTAGTATTCATATATCTAATGTACACGTTACATGTTACAGTAGATGGCGTTCGTATCGTAGTTACAAATGTTTTTGAAAAAGCGTTTCTGTAATGTACACACTCACTTACAATTTTACATTTCTTTAATAATTTTTTAAAAAGCACGTGCGGAGCCGCGGGTAACAGCTAGTTTTTAAGAGACTTATAGTTTCTATATTTTTATATATTACTTAAAAGTAACACGAATAGGGTAGGTACATCTTAATAAAGAATCCAGTTAAATTAATATCAATCCGTTGATACCGTATGTAACATACATATTGTAAGGTAACATACTTCAATATTTTGAACCGTTTTAATATCCAAAAAACAATTAATTATTGTGAAAACATCATCGAAACCAACGATGCAAAAATTATGTCAGATAGGTCTTTACAAAATGATCAAAAATGTAGAAAAAGCTTATGATTATGAAGCCAATGTATATAAAATAACGATGTTTGTGCTTTCGTTTGTGTACCAAAATGTTATTGAACTCTTTAACTGTTCCATACATCTTAATACCAAGCGAACTTTAAGTCCAAAATAGATTCACATAGCGCTTGAGGATTTGATTTAATCTCTTTCTTGAACAATTATACAAAACAAAATTGTACCTCTTTAACCACTGAATAACCTCAATATGACTATTAACATTATCCAAACATGCAAATCGGGAATTTTTTTACTTGTCTAAAAACATACAATCATATACAATAACCATTAAATCTTATTGCGTACGTTATGAATGACAAGTTACTACTATATAAGTTATACCACATAGCAGTCATGAATTCGAGATTTTTGTTATTTCACAACATTTTATTTTCTTTTAAGCATTATGTAAGAAAATACAATAAAAAAATAACAAAAAGTCAACGTCACGCGGTGTTCCCAGGCGGTCACCCATCCAAGTACTGACCGCGCCCGACGTTGCTTAACTTCGGTGATCGGACGAGAACCGGTGTTTTCAACGTGGTATGGACGTTGACGAATTAAAATCTATTTTACCTATCTGTATGGATTATGAGATATCATCAAATTTGAAAGTAGGTAATTAAACAAAAAGACAACATAAACCAGTGTTCCCAAGCATGTTTGTCGTAATAAAGAAAGTTTTTTTGTATTCCTTATAAAAACAAGCTCTAGCATTTTTTCTTCATTGTTATAGTATGTAATATGCAGTGTTAATTCAGCTAACAATCTTCGAAATCCTGCACCTCTTGATTGTGCTTGAGATCTATACTTGCGTACTTATACCTGTCGTCAATAAGTTTTGGTTAAAGTAATTATACAATTCACAATATAAATTTAAATGCTTTACAGAAACAAATAAATCTTGGCATGGATGTTGTTTAAGCAGTCAGCTCGGCGCGGCATCCCGTCTAGCATTTGGCAAATTTAGCTCGCGGCGTCGACACAGTACATAAATGTATACTGTGGCATCGATTTTGAAAATAAAATACAACAGAAAACCAGCTGATGAGAAAATATTACCTCGTATGATTTAAACATAATTATGTTTAAATTCAGAAATAGTTTTACATATTCGAAGGTACACAGAGGTGAAATGATAATATATAGGTATACACTACGTTTTTGCTATTTTTGTCGACTGATACTGGTTTTATTTATTTAAAAAAAGCTTAAACGTGTAAGTTATTACATGTTATAACTGAGGGTAAATAAGTATTTTATCTTGAAATAAAATGTGCCAATATATCATTGCCACATGGTTTTAATACCGTGGTAAACATTTTGTATTAATGTTAGGGTTAAAGTGACAAAAAAATAAAAAAATATAGATGCTCTATTAGGTTTATTAACTTAAAAAAAAATCAGTCTCAAGACAATCACTTAGAGTAGCTTAAATATATAATCTTTTTATTAAAATTCACGCCTTGATACTGTCGGTAGATTCCTTCACCTCCTTGCGTACAGGTCCCGTTTGAGCGATAGGTATTTTTCGTTCACCTTCCAATGCTTCCGGCACCTTCCTCGGAGCGACGACTGTGAGGACACCGTCGGAAGACAACCGTGACTCAACAGTTTCTGGAGAGCAGCCTTCTGGCAGAGCGTAACGCCGTGTGAACTGCCGCGATATATATCCGTGCTGGTCCTTCTTCTCTTCATGTTTCCCTTCAACAACAATATATCCATCTGCAGTTTTCACAGATATCTCCTCCGGGGTGAAATGCTGCACGTCCAAATTCACCTGGAACTTGTCTTTATCCGCTTTAATACTGGATCCGACGTCTCTGGCAGCAGCTGCGAGGTGACGCCACGGACGGTAGTACTGTCTGCTGGCCAGTGGGCCGACTGTCGCACTCAGCAAGTCTTCCGGAGTCAACGCTAATCCGAAGTGCTGGTCCACTAGGCGCCGAGGACGCTCGATTTCATAGTCAAACAAGAACGGTAGAAGGGACATTTTCACGGTTCAGAATTCAGAAGGAACGTTTCGAACACTTGACAGTTTTTAACTCGTAGCTTTACAATATCAAACTGATGCCAGATACCGCGCGCTTCGCGTATTTAAGCCGTGGCGCTATCTACTAGAACTTGGTAGAAACTTCGCGATGTCTGCGGCTAACAACTCGCGGTCTGCATTGTATTTCATTTGCTTATGGTTTTATATATTATCCATTGTTATTCTTGTAATATTTACTTATCCAATTTTGTCATAATATTCTAATGTTCATTATTTTATTCCATTATGTGTTGTCGCTGTAATTAAATTAGAAGAAAACAAAAATGACGAGATTTTGTTTCGTTGCTTTTAACTATCGATATTTTTTTACTTTAGAGGTTAAAAGCAGAGATATACCATTTATAGTTAATAGAAAAATAACACATATTTTAATGTATATGAGTATTAAAATTCCACTCCTGAAATAACTTTTATTATTTTGTATACACATGCATAATCATTAATTCCTGTAATTTAAGGTACATGCCAAATAAATTATCACTGACGCTAATAATTTGGACTTTACTAAAAGAATATTAACCACATGCAAGATCATAGTCGCAGCGTCACTTCATACTATGATAGAATAAATACATTTAATTTTACACCATTAAACGTATGACGAAATCAACATGATCTTGTTTTTCTTCACAAATTACTGAATACCTCACCTTCGTCCTTGCTGGACTCTAAATTTTAAGACCAATTTTAAATATAAATTCTCCAAAATGTTTATTGTTCAAATTTATATCAATACCTCTTGCTTCGATTTGATTGAACGTATGATTCGATTGTAAAATGAGGTCCCATAGAAACATATCTTATTAGACATACTTCTTCATCGAGCTTTTATTCAAAGGGTAATGAAACATATTACACAGATGAGTTTTAAAAGCATGTTATTTACTATAATATAAAGTGGCTGATTTACAAGTCTGCCGCCTGTATGCTATTCAAATTTTTGTGTCTTTTTTCCATGGTTTCATTTTAATTTTTATAACTGAATTAAATCGTTATTTTAAATTAATGAACTAATTTCATATATTCCTAATTTTTTTTAAGTATTCAGTGTTTAATGTTTCATAAATTAACATTTTGCTAATATTAGTAGCATAGGTTTGGTAAAGGTTAATACGTATTTGGGCTTCGGTCTATTATCCTACTTTTTATTATTTATCTAAGAATAGACTACTGGTGTAATGTACATTCAACATATTATTTTGTATCTTCTCTTTCATTTTACTAATTTAGTTTTGTGAAATATTTTAATAGTTCTTCAATAGTATGTAACATATCATTAAGACTATATGACAGTAGTAACTGTCCGAAATTTCATCATATTAATAACCATTTGGTTAGAATGGAGCAACTTATGTAACAAAGATCCCTACCAGTGCAATATATCTTAGAATCGCATTAGTAATTTCGGAGATTACTTTTAACAAACGAACAACCATCTGCTCTTTACGTTAATCTTATAATGTAGAATCAGTTTCTTGTAAAAAGAGAGCAAAAATCTATAATATGTCACATCCAGAAGTTAAGCTGTAAATATATTGCATTTTGAATAATTAATATTGATACATTGTTCAAGCGGACCGTGAGTTGAACTCTGCTGCGTAGAATGTTATTCTAGATGGCACTAGAGGACTACTGATATTCTCTCAACATTCGAGAATAGTCTCGAACTTAGTCATCTAGTGTCGAGTAGACAAACTACATTTGTTATCAATGTATTAGGTCACATGGTTCGTTAATAATTTTTAATTTGTACCACTAGATGGGGATAAACACATTTAAGAGTCTGTCCATATAATTTCATATTGCGATCCTACAGAAACTTGTAACATGGACTTATTATACTAAAATTATGTAAATTAGTATGCGATAAACAATAAACATCTGATAATCCAAATTTAATACGAATAAACTCACTGAGCACTATTAGTCACGTTCTAAAATGAAATAAGGTTTTTATTGAATTAATTATTAATGTAATTACATTTACAATATAATAAATAGGTATACTCTACTTTTTTGCTATTCTTGTCGACTGTTTAATTTCATTAAAAAAATGTATAATCCTTTAAGTTATTACATGTTGTAACTGCGGGTAAATAAGTATTTTATCTTGATATAAAATATGCAAATAATATATCATTTATTTCCACATGGTTTTTGCAAATAATATATCATTTATTTCCACATGGTTTTAATACAGTGGTTTAAACATTGTGTAATTAATGTTAGGGTTAAAGTAACAAAAAAATAAAAAATATCGATGCTCTATTAGGTTTATTAACTTAGAAAAAAATAAAAAATCAGTCTCAAAACAATCACTTAGAGTAGCTTAACTATATAATCTTTTTATTAAAATTCACGCCTTGATACTGTCGGTAGATTCCTTCACCTCCTTGCGTACAGGTCCCGTTTGAGCGATAGGTATTTTTCGTTCACCTTCCAATGCTTCCGGCACCTTCCTTGGAGCGACGACCGTGAGGACACCGTCGGAAGACAACCGCGATTCAACAGTTTCTGGAGAGCAACCCTCTGGCAGAGCATAACGCCGTGTGAACTGCCGCGATATATACCCGTGCTGGTCCTTCTTCTCTTCATGTTTCCCTTCAACAACAATATATCCATCTGCAGTTTTCACAGATATCTCCTCCGGGGTGAAATGCTGCACGTCCAAATTCACCTGGAACTTGTCTTTATCCGCTTTAATACTGGATCCGACGTCTCTGGCAGCAGCTGCGAGGTGACGCCACGGACGGTAGTACTGTCTGCTGGCCAGTGGGCCGACTGTCGCACTCAGCAAGTCTTCCGGAGTCAACGCTAATCCGAAGTGCTGGTCCACTAGGCGCCGAGGACGCTCGATTTCATAGTCAAACAAGAACGGTAGAAGGGACATTTTCACGGTTCAGAATTCAGAAGGAACGTTTCGAACACTTGACAGTTTTTAACTAGTAGCTTTACAATATCAAACTGATGCCAGATACCGCGCGCTTCGCGTATTTAAGCCGTGGCGCTATCTACTAGAATATGGTAGAAACTTCGCGATGTCTGCGGCTACCAACTCGCGGGCTGCATTGTATTTCATTTACCTACGGTAAATATATTATCCAAATTGTTAGTCATCTAATATTTACTTATCCAATTTTACCATAATATTCTAAAGTTCATTTATTATTTTATTAATTACTAGCCGACCCGTGCACACTTCTTTGGGCGGTAATACGTAAGCGTGGAATGGTTACTTTGCGCTAAAACGCAGCGGAAGCTCTGAAAAGGCAAAAATACCCAGATTTTGCAACATTCTTCATTGCTGCTCCGCTCCTATGTGTCTTAGCGTGATGATATATAGCCTATAACCTTCCCTGATAAATGAGCTATATAACACTGAATATTAATGTAATTACATTTACAATATTTCATAACGAATTATATTTGACTAAATAATGTTAAGCGATTATCGTTTCAACTTCGTATCATAATTAGCAATAGATAATTTATACCAATTTAATATTATGCTATTTAAGACTTGTAATCAAATTAAATTTTGATTAATTATGTATCTGATTATAATTACTAATTTACTGCATTTATTTAATAAGCTAGTGTTATTTTACCCCGTATTTTTTAATCTATACTAATATTATAACGAGGTAAAGTTTGCGAGTTTGTGACGTTGTAGGGGGTAATCTTAGGAAGTACTAAACCGATATTGAAAATTCTTTTACCAATAGAAAGCCATGTTATTTGTAAATGTCATAGGCTATATAATATCATCACGCTAAGACCAATAGGAGCGGAGCAACAATGAAGGATGTTTTCAAATCGGGGTTGTTTCTTTTCTTTTGAGAGCTTCCGCCACGTGTTACCCCAAAATAACTTTTCCACCCGTCCGAAGTCGTGGGCAGAAGCTATTAATTTATTATTATCTATACTAATATATAAAGCTGAAGAGTTTGTTTGTTTGTTTGTTTGTTTGTTTGTTTGTTTGTCGACTGTCGCACTCAGCAAGTCTTCCGGAGTCAACGCTAATCCGAAGTGCTGGTCCACTAGGCGCCGAGGACGCTCGATTTCATAGTCAAACAAGAACGGTAGAAGGGACATTTTCACGGTTCAGAACTCAGAAGGAACGTTTCGAACACTTGACAGTTTTTAACTAGTAGCTTTACAATATCAAACTGATGCCAGATACCGCGCGCTTCGCGTATTTAAGCCGTGGCGCTATCTACTAGAATATGGTAGAAACTTCGCGATGTCTGCGGCTACCAACTCGCGGGCTGCATTGTATTTTATTTACCTACGGTAAATATATTATCCAAATTGTTAGTCTTCTAATATTTACTTATCCAATTTTACCATAATATTATAAAGTTCAATTATTATTTTATTCCATTATGTATTGTCGCTGTAATTAAATTAGAAGAAAACAAAAATGACGAGATTTTCTTTCGTTGCTTTTAACTATCGATATTTTTTACTTTAGAGGTTAAAAGCAGAGATATACCATTTATTAAAAAATAACACATATTTTAATGAATATGAGTATTAAAATGCCACTCCGGAAAGAACTTTTATTATTTTGTATACACATGCATAATCATTAATTTTTTTTTTTTTATGTATAGCAACCATAAACATATAGTGGTACAACATAATAATCCCAAGGAGGGTTGATGTCAGGCAGGCAGCCGATCGTAAAAATTAAGCCAAATCATATACCACAACATGACGAACATGTTGTACCGACCCTACTTAGGTAGGATAAGGGTAAGTAGAAGAAGAAGATGCATAATCATTAATTCATGTAATTTAAGGTACACGCCAAATAAATTATCACTGATGCTAACAATTTGGACTTTACTAAAAGAATATTAACCACATGCAAGGTCATAGTCGCAGCGTCTCTTCATACTATGATAGAATAAATACATTTAATATTACACCATTAAACGTATGACGAAAGCAACATGATCTTGTTTTTCTTCACAAATTACTGAATATATCACCGTCGTCCTTGCTGGGCTCTGAATTTTAACACCAATTTATATATAAATTGCCCAAAATGGTTATGGTTCAAATTTATATCAATACCTCTTGCTTCGATTCGACTGAACGTATGATTCGATTGTAAAATGAGGTCCCATAGAAACATATCGTATTAGACATACTTGTCCATCGAGCTTTTACTCAAAAGGGCAATGGCACATATAACACAGACGAGTTTTTAAAAACATGTTATTTACTATAATATAAAGTGGCTGATTTACAAGTCTGCCGCCTGTAGGCTATTAAAATTTTGCGATTTTGTGTTTTTTTCCATGGTTTCATTTTAGGTTTTATAGCTAAATTAACTCGTTATTTTAAATTAATGAAGTAATTTCATTTATTCTTGATTTTTTTAAGTATTCAGTAATTAATGTTTCATAAATTAACATTTTGCTAATATTAGTAGCATAGGTTTGGTAAAACTAATACGTATTTGGGCTTCGGTCTAGTATCCTACTTTTTGTTATGTATCTGACTATAGACTATTTTGTTATCCATAATTGTAAACAAATAAATAAATTACTTATTTAGCTAGGTTTTGAATGAATGGTGTAATGTATATTCAACATATTATTTTGTATCTTCTCTTTCATTTTACTATTTCAGTTTCGTGTAATATTTTAATAGTTCTTCAATAGTATGTAACATATGTTTAAGAATATATGACAGTAGTAACTGTCCGGAATTTCATCATATTAATAACCATTTGGTTAGAATGGAGCAACTTATGTAACAAAGATATCTACCAGTGTAATATCTCTTAGAATCGCATTAGTAATTTCGGCGATTAACAAACAAACAACCATCTGCTCTTTACGTTAATCATATAATGTAGAATCAGTTTCTTGTAAAAACAGAGCAAAAATTCATAATATGTCTCAACCAGAAGTTAAGCTATAAATCTATTGCATTTTGAATAATTAATATTGATACACTGTTCAAGCGGACTGCGAGTTGAACTCTGCTGCGTAGAATGTTATTCTAGATGGCACTAGAGGACGACTGATATTCCTTTCAATCATAACATTCGAGAATATTCTCAAACTTAGTCATCTAGTGTCGAGTAGACAAACTACATTTGTTATGAATGTATTAGGTCACATGGTTCGTTAATAATTTTTAATTAGTACCACTAGATGGAGTTAAAATCATTTAAGATTCTGTCCATATAATTTCATATTGCGATCCTAAAGAAAGTTGTAGCATGGACTTATTATAATAAAATTGTCAATTAGATGTAGTACTGCGATAAACATCTGATTAACCAAATTTAATACGAATAAAATCACTGAGCACAATTAGTCACGTTCTAAAATGAAATCAGGGTTTTTATGAAATTAATTATTAATGTAATTACATTTACAATTTTTCCTAACGAATTATATTTGACTAAATTATGTTAAGCGGTTTTCGTTTGAACTTGGTATCATAATTAGCAATTGTTAATTTATATCAATTTAATATCATGCTATTTAAGACTTGTAATTAAATTAAATTTTGATTAATTATGTATTTGATTATAATTACATATTTACTGCATTTATTTAATAAGCTAGTGTTATTTTACCCCGTATTTTTTAATCTATACTAATATTATAACGAGGTAAAGTTTGCGAGTTTGTGACGTTGTAGGGGGTAATCTTAGGAAGTACTAAACCGATTTTGAAAATTCTTTTACCAATAGAAAGCCATGTTATTTGTAAATGTCATAGGCTATATAATATCATCACGCTAAGACCAATAGGAGCGGAGCAACAATGAAGGATGTTTTCAAATCGGGGTTGTTTCTTTTCTTTTGAGAGCTTCCGCCGCGTGTTACCCCAAAATAACTTTTCCACCCGTCCGAAGTCGTGGGCAGAAGCTATTAATTTATTATTATTTTCAATGGTGGTAGAGCCACGCTGAAACTATTATTGGTTTCAGCATGAATGGGTCGGCTCGCCCGGGGTAGTACCACCCTCTCATAGAAAACCGACGTGAAGTAACAGTGCTTGCATTGTTGCGTTTCGTTCGGTCAGTGAGAGCGATATGTTGCTGATGATAAATCCCATCCTACTCGATATACTATTTGTATTCATATATCTAATGTACACGTTACATGTTACAGTTGGCGTGAGTGTCGTAGTTACAAATGTTTTGGAAAAAACTTTTCTGTAATGTACACACCCACTCACAATTTTCCATTTCTTTAATACATTTTTTAAAAAGCGCGTGCGGAGCCGCGGGCAACAGCTAGTTATATTATAAAGAGGTAAAGTTTGTGAGGTTGTACGGGGTAATATCTGGGGAGTCGGGGAAAAAATGGTCGAACAAAAACGTTTCTTACGAACGCTTCTTTAACGATGAGAGATATATGATTGAGTTCTAGAAAAAAGTTGTAGCTTGATAATGCCTATTACCGCCCAACGAAGTGGGCACGGGTCAGCTAGTTTATGTATGAAAAGACACCTTAACTTTGACTATATACTTATCTTCTTTAATATGTTTGTTTATTTAATTATTATGTTTAACTTAAAGATAGTAGAAATACAAAACAGGAACATTTTTACAGAGCGTTATGTTACAATATTTAAAATGATATATAAATAGGCAGAAAAAAATACCAGATAAAGACGTTTTCCTCCTTTGTTTCTCTAACGTATTTTTATTTTATTTTACTGTTTATAAGATGTCGAAGTGTTGTAAAATTTTTTTTTGGAAAAAGTAAATTTTGACTTGACTACCGCTAGAAAAATAAATCAATCAGCAATATTAAAAGCCAACGTCTCGTGAAGTTTCCAGGCACATCTACTAATCTCATAGAGTAACAAACACGCGCGTAGTTAATGTAAGCGGTTTCATAATTCTATAACTAATCTACAATATCTGTACACGCTTTAGCAAAAAAAACTAATTAATAAAAAAAAAATGTATCAATTATGTCAGATTTTTGATAACTGAAAATTAAAATTAAATTATTAAATTCGTTAACAAAAAGCCAACGTCACGCGGTGTTCCCAGGCGGTCACCATCCAAGTACTGACCGCGCCCGACGTTGCTTAACTTCGGTGATCGGACGAGAACCGGTGTTTTCAACGTGGTATGGACGTTGGCAATTTCTTTATCCATTTTATGTATTCGTAAGAGTTATGTGATGTCTGTTATAAAATATTAAAAATAACAAAAAATCATCATCAAGAGGTGTTCCCATGCAGTTTTTCCCAATAAAGGATGTTTTTGTAGTATTTCTTATTTTAAAAAACCAAGCTTTAGCATTTTTTTTTCATTACAATACTATGTAATGTGCAATGTTAACTCAACTAACAATAATAAATAATCCTCGAAATATCTTGATATATAAAATTAAAGGGGTAATATAAGGGAATATATATAGCATATAATCTTCTTGATTGTGCCTCAGATTTACAAATGATTACTTGAATCGTAATTAATGAGTATATCTTGAGTATATTTTAGTTAGTGTAATACCACATAATTCAGAGATTTTTTTTCGAACTGACTACGCTAGAGGTGTGCCGCGCACCCTTGAGCTAGTTGTCAAAATAAAAATCGGCTGAGTGCCTTAAGCACTCGCCTTAGTAGTCCGGTGAAGCTGTTAAGACCTTGCTGGATCAATAGCGTAGTCAGTTCGAAAAAAAATCTCTGAATTATGTGATACAGTGACACAAAATCTTACATCACTGCGACAACATTACACATATCACCTCCACACACGTGCACGCATACACGCTTACACATGCAAGTGGAAGGGTTTAATTTTTTTCCCTTATCAAACTGAAATAGTTTAGAATATTATCCGATACAAAATATATATATGGGTTGTTGAGGTATGTATGCTTGGTACACATATATGTTTCAACAACTCATATATGTATGAATAGTTAGCTTAGCTTAGGTTAGCTCAGATAGGTCGCGAAT
>MU160271.1:67530-92260 GCA_015888305.1 Antheraea pernyi
CGATAATAATTAAATATATTCAAAACTTCTAAAGTTGAAATATATCTTAGTTCGCTTAATTATTTAGCAATGTTTATAATAAAAATAGGCCAGAAATATCATACCGGAAATATCATGTTCCACGTTTGTGACAATCATATTTATATTTAATTATTTTTAAAACAATTTTATATAATAATTATAAACTAACCAAAACTTCTATTAAATCGTAATAATCTTAAATCGTTACTTATCATAGTAATGTGTTTGGAAAACATAGTGCTAAGATCATGAATGTTAGAGACTAAAAGGATAATCCTTTAAGGATAATTTAACGTCGACTTTAAGGATTTTAACGTCGGTATTATCTAAAATTGATTCTAAATTATGAATTACAATTTATTATTCTATATTTCATTTTATTCACTTTTATAAAGATTTGGTAATAATATTTCATATGTTATTTAAGTTCCGAGTTAGCTGATAGATGGCACTACAGATGCTTTGATTTTATTTGTTAGTTACATACATTGAAACCAGATGGCAGTACAGTCGCGCCCATATACATGATGTGGCGAACTGTTAATATTTTAGCTTTATCATAACCCTAGATTTAATTTTTATCGTTTGTTCGTTTTTATCTCTAATTCTTTGCAAATATTCTGTATGTATATATATCTTATATGTATTATGTCTGTTCAATTGATATAAACAGGTTTTCGTAAACCAGCTGTTAAACCGTTTACAAGACGACACAATCGGAATCAAACTTTCATTTCACATACTGAATATTCTCAGTATATAGTATCTTATCTATGCTGAATATTCTGAAAGTAGCAGTTATATATTATACTGCTACGTTTTTATTAGTTAATGTAATATGCAAATATCTACTTGAATCATAATTCAATAAAACCTGTTATGCTGTACGTATAATATCGAGACAAGTTAAAGACTAATAAACGTAAATGTTAAATTCCTATAATAATATTCTGATTTTATTTTGTATTAACATATTGACTGTGCTATGCGCAAAACTGAACTTAAAGCTATATTCAGAGCGGCCATCAACGATGACTCGGACTATATCTTTAGTGTCTTGTTTACGCTCTCAATGGCTTCTACATTCGTGCAAGTGTATGATAGACGGCGCGCGAATTCACACCTTTAGAATATATTGAAAACTTAAGTCACAGGCAAAATTATTATAAACCGATTTTAATTGTTAGCCGTAATCTTACTTCGTGATATCCGATAAATCTTAGTATTCTTTTATGTGAAGTTAAAAATTGGTTCGAATTAGTTGACATTTCAATAAATATAGCTAAGGATCCACAAAATTTGATATTGTGAGAGAATTGACAATTTAATGTAAGGTGTTTCATATAATATTACTTTTTTTCCTAGCAACATCGAAATATCATTTTAGATGACGTCCTGCATAGTAATGATGCTAGAATCAAATGCTTTCCCCTAAAATTGGTAGTTTAAACGCTTTAATAGGGAAATTAAGAAGGATTAAATTGTTGTGAGGCTTGAGAACGAAGATTAAATGAGGAACTTTACTAAGTTTATGTTTTGCAATTAATTTAAGTCTGAGAAACCGAATTGCATTAACTATTACTTAAAATAATTGCACTAAATATACAATCTGTGATTAATAATAAGTGTTTTATATTCTTCAATTTTCTTACTAGTCAAAGAAATAGATTCGTATTACTTATGAAATGATACTTCTTTATATACGTCTCTTGCTATACCAATACAATTCTCAGCTCTCGCTAAAACAATGATTTCGATTTGGTTTAATACCCAATTTTTTTTTCTAATTAAATAAAGCTAATTTAATTCATTATGATAAATCAAAATCTTTGGAATTTTACCGACATCAGAATTATGGGATTCATAACCCATAGAAACTGGATAAAAAATAAAGAGAAAGAATTTATTTATATTAGAAGAGTATATTTATTTAACATTTATGTAACCGATCCCAAACTAAGATAGCAAATGGATTGTTTGAGTATGGCTATGACGTATGTTAACCATTTACCTGATATATATCTTGTTTCCTATCAAAATGTTGATTATTTAATGCAAGTACTCAAAAGACTTAATTATTTATTTCAGGTATTCCTGTTCAAAATAAGTGATTCATACATTATAATAACATTTTAGAGGCTTTTCGAAAAATATAATGAGTCGTTGCCTTGGAAGCCCTGCAACAGGAGCATATGGGGGAATATTAGATTGTCGTCTGGTAACATTATCCGTACGCGAAAACATTGTGGCATCCGCTGGCAACTAGAGGCTCTAGCGGACTAGACAGAAAGTGTTGTGGTTTTGCGTTGGCGCATCGGCACTGTGTTTGCCACAAAAGTGTTATTCCATAGTTTTTACATCAATAAGTCGGCTAGCTAGTGTTTTTTTATATTTGTATTTTTATACAGACTGTAGTGTAAGTGAACAGTGTAAAAGCGTAACATTTAAAACTGCTAGGTTTTTCTGTGATTTGTTTTTGTGTAATATAATAAAGTGACAATGTCTGATAATTCGAAATTGACTGATGAGGAGTTGATCGAGATCCGTGAACAATTCGAACAGGTATTGTAATTTGTAGATATAAAGAAGTTTGCGATATAAAAGAGTATCACAAAGAAATTAGGCAAGAGTTGTCGTATATCCATCGCTATTTTTTCTCCACGAAGCCGCGTGTGGTCTGCGGTAATGTCGCGAAAATCATGCTTCGTAATTATTTTGAAGAGTTAGTAAATTATTATCATTTATATTTTATATGTGATTATTATTTTTGGTCTACGTACATTGAGCTGAAGGTAACTTTTTGTACATAGGTTTTTGTAATTTCAATAAAATAATATTTTTTATAATCTATTATACAAAACAGTAGTTCAAATTTAGTGTGTTCAAAGTGTGACAAATATTGCTTCTACCTTGAAACTTTACTTTACCATTGATGGCTTGTGTTACATACACTACAATCTATTACTAAATGTATGAAAGAGTAATAACTAACTTAGTGGTATATAGTATTATAGATATATGTATTATATATGACATATAGTATTATGTCAGAAATATAAATTCAAAGGAAAGTATGTCTATAGAAAAATTACTCAGATTTGGTTGTGATTTTTTAATAAACCTGTATATACAATGTTAGAATATCAATATGTTACTGGCAATCTGAAATCAATTTAAAGAGTTCAGTATTCTAATAAAATGGTGTTGGAACTTTTTATTATAACTCATCACTATATCTCTTTATAGCATATTAAGTTCTGTACACTTTCAACTGTAAATGTAAATTGGTTTATGTTACCTATATATTTGAATACGTAATATTTTAATGCTATTTATTTCTCTGTAATTTTAATATTCATTACAGAATTATAACAATTGTGAACTGAACAAGCAGCTAAACTAATCTATACTAATTTTATAAAGAGTAGAGTTTTGGTTTATCCATTGTAATGGATAAACTTGAAAAATAGTCAATTGATTTTAATTTTCCTTTTATATATATATATATATATATATATATATTTATATTTTGAGATAGTAATACACATTTTTTCGTTACGCGTTACGTGTTAAACGTATATGTAAGTATGTATAAATGCCTGTCTGGATCTAGTGGTATACTAAAATGGGTAAATATATATGTAGTTAAGTATTTAGTTTATGAGCATTCTCATATTTATATATATATATATATATTTTGAGATAATAATATAGACATTATTTCATTTTAAAAACTAACATTAACGTCAGGGAAGCCATGAGCAAAATCTACTAGACTATATTATATACTGTAAATTCCATGTTGATGTATTGATCAATCATTAATAAGGTTAATATTATAAATACGAAAGTAACTCTGTATGTTGTGCTTTCAGCTTGAGAAAGGCTTAAGGCTTAATAAGGCTATAGGCTTATACTTTTTAATGCGAAAAAAGGGTTGCAAGGGTTTCAAAGGGGGATGAAAAGTTGTATGGAAGTATCATCATAGTGCTAAAAGCTTGAAATTTTTTAGGCTGCTGTATGATATAATTAAATATGACATTCAAAGTTTGTAAAAGTTTTACCCTCAAGCCTGTACAATAACAATAGGAAGTAGGGGATAATAGTTTGTATGGAAATATGTAAGATTCTGCTGTGATTTAAAAAATTCTTTCATGTTTTAATAGCTCATTTATCGAGGAAGGCTATATATTATCATGCTAAGAAGAGGAGCGGAATATGAATGAAGAATGTTTCAAAATCTTTTTTTTTCCTTTTGAGAAATTCCACTACATGTTAGTTAGCCTAAACTTATTATTCCAAGTCAAGTACGAAGTCAAGAGCAGAAGCTAGTTCTATATAATTTAAACAGTGGAAACAAATATTTCAAGTCATTTAGACAGTGACAACCTAAACAGTTTTTAACAATTATTTTACGATCAGTTTATCTGGTTATGAAA
This sequence comes from Antheraea pernyi, assembly GCA_015888305.1. NCBI lineage: Eukaryota > Metazoa > Arthropoda > Insecta > Lepidoptera > Saturniidae > Antheraea > Antheraea pernyi. Next base: position 71,991 of record MU160271.1, read on the forward strand.
AATATTCTGATTACTGCTTATCTGTGTCTCATTGATAACAAATTATTTAATCTTATAAAAAGATAAGATAAAGTTAGATATAAGTATAGAATATACAGCTGTATATTCTGTTTATGTTCATTATTGTAGGATTTGTTTTTTTTTTTACGTTAATAGGAGGCATACAAAAAGGTGGGTCACCTGATGTTACCTGATCATCACCATCCATAGATACTAGCAATTGCAAGGGAGTCCCAAGTGCGTTGCCAGCCTGTGTATGGGGGAGGGTTAGTGGTAAGGAAAGGGATAGGGAGTGGGCCTCCGGCACTCTCACTGACCGAACGAAACGCAACAATGCTAGCACTGTTACTTCATGTCATTGTTCTGTGAGTGGGTGTGAGCGGGCGAGCCGACCCATTCATGATGAACCTAGTAATAACTACAGCATGGCTCTACCTACAAAAGGATAATAATTTGAATGCCAGTAATGGTAGATTGAATATGTTCTCTGTAGTAATTATCTAAGATAGAATATTTAAGACTTCTAACGTTTATTTTGTAATATATAAAATCATTATATGTCATTATTTATTTTCAATAAAGACATCTCATTAAGAAGTGTGTCACATATATGTCAATTATAACAATATTTTTTTAAATAAAATTGTTATTGATGTGAGCAGTAACTCATAATCTATACTAATTTGCATTTTACATAAGAATACACATTGTTTTGTATGAAGAATATTCTGTTATATATGTAGCCCTTTTATGTTGCATTGAAGGTGTATTTTTCATATTTATTGAAATAGAATTTATTACAAATTTATGTTAAATAAACAAATTAGTTTCAGAACTGCGTGAATGATATCAATCTTGCTATAAGATTATATTATCATATCCATGTTTAAAAATATTTAAAAATTAACGAAATGTAGATTTTTTAACAATCTAATAACATACTTAATAGTTATACTAGATCCATTTTATAGTTTGAATTATTTTTTTATTATGAAGGAAATGTTAATTGAGTAATATGCAAATTTTTTTAATGACCTACTTTGTTAATTATCAAAACACTCAAATTAAGCTTAAGTTCATGGTCTTACTATTCAAAGCTAGTATCATGAGGATACTGCGTGATAAGATTTGAATTGCTTCATCTTTTATCTTTCTTGAGATTAACACCTTATCTTCCAATAACGCCCATTCATAACAATTGCACAACAGCATTTTGAGCATTTAGGGCCATAGTAATGGCATTTCCATTACTTAAGATCTTACTTAAGATCTTCTGAAAATGCACCCTAGCAGTTCCAGCATTCGGTTAGGAGTAGTCTGTGAAAATCCTCAGTTAACATTGAAGCGCACATTTTCCTCTTCTTGCGGTTGTATTTTGTATGTATTATTGAACAGATAGCACAAACTATTAGTATGCTATTTGTAATCTCTTGTATTATAAATAGGGGAACATAATTCAATAAAGAAAAGAACACAGCCCATCACATGGTAATGACTCATAACTAACTAACTAGAAAAGACTCCAGCTGTTGGTACAGAACTTCCAGAAGCTCCAGAATTATTTACTTATCCATATTGCTGTATCAAGTTAATAAACCTTCTGCAAATAAAATTACTTGGAAATCTGAAATGGTGCTGTATAACAAATTGGACACAAGCCAAAGAAGCGCTCCTGTGTAAACCCCAAGCTTTCTAATTTGCTTCTGCATCTAAACATCTGCAAGGTCTGGAAAGTCACTGGTGCCTTGACAGGACATGAGTCACTGGTGCCTTGAGTATTTCAATAAACACATTTATTACTTAGGTATTGCAGAATTTTCTCTGTACAGAATGTGAAAGAGTAAGGAAGAGATAGTCATATGTGTCTTCTTGGAGTGCGAAGAGCTGTTCCAATACCTTAGTAAACCAGAAACTCTTCTAGAAGTTTTTATATAAAAATGGGCCACTGATGAGCTTCCTGCAGGTGTTGGGCTGGCAGGATTAAGATTAAAGTGTATTATGTATACGTTGTGGAAACCAGCCCGTGTTAACTAACTTGACATACTGTTAATGGCTTGTCAATTAACTAGCCCTTTCACCATTAACCTAATATACTTATTATGTTTTTTACTATCATAAATAACTACATTATCGAACCACATATTAGTATAACTAGTTGTGCCTGCGACTCCGTCCTGGAACCTAATGTTAGAAAAACAGTGTTTAATAAAATTTAGGATTAAGTCCATTTACTTGTCTACTTTTCTCTCCTACATAAGTCGCCTCGTCATTAAAATTGCAATAACACTTGATAGACTCGACGGATTTTAATGAAACCAAGACTAAACGTTACTCGAGAATATGCTTTATGATTTTGTTTTATCGTGAACGCAGTACTTTAGCTTTGATGCTTGTTCAAGCCGACAGACAGACAGACATTTCTACAAATGATTGAAATGTATTTTATTATTTATTCCAAGACACTTGCAAATTTTTTTTTACAATAATCTAAAAAGTACAGACATGTTGGATTTACTTCGTTGAGCGGTAATAGGCATTATCAAGCTACAACTTTTTTCTAGATCTCAATCATATATCTCTCATCGTTAAGGCAGCGTTCGTAAGAAACGTTTTCGTTCGATCATTTTTTCCCCGACTCCCCATATATTACCCCCTACAACCGCACAAACTTTACCTCTTTATAATATAATTAATTAATAGCTTCTTCTTCGTAACTAACTTCGTACGCGTGGAATAGTTATTATGGGCTAACGCGCAGCTCTCTCAGCTCTATTACATACTAGTTTCTCGTCGCGGCTTCGTCCGCGTGAAATAAATACTTTGGGCTAACGCTAACACACGGCAAAAGCTCTCAAAAGGAAAAAAAACCCCGATTTTAAAACATTCTTAATTGTTGCTACGCTCCTATTGGTCTTAGCGTGATGATATATAACCTATGACACTCACAAATAACGTGGCTTTCTATTGGTAAAAGAATTTTTAAAATAGTTTTAGTACTTCCTGAGATTACCCCCTACAACGTCACAAACTCACAAACTTTACCTCTTTATAATATTATTATAGATATGAAAATTGTAAACTTAACAAAACAGTATGTTTACTACATACTCGTTTGTTAATTCTAAGCAAGCCAATAATTTAGTCATACCTTTATATGTTCACTACGCAAATGTCGTACGCGTGCGTCATCCGTTATTACCCAAGAGGCGATTTTGTAGTATAACCAAATGGTTTAGCATTCGAAGCTCGCCTGGGTGTCGCCTTGACATGTTTTGTCTGAGTTTGTTAGGTTGTGAATAACCAAATAGTATGAGACATGTTAGTAGGCGTTATGCTTGTATTATACAAAAATTGATAAACTTCCAATACTATATTACTTTCTTAGTTGTCTTAGTTGTTTACATTGTATACTTTATATTTTAATGGTTTGCCAATGCTTTTAGTGATTCTTTTTTTTATACATCATAGGTAGTCACCTGATCATAAGTGATCACCGCCGTCCATAGACACTAGCAACACCAGGGGAGTCGCACGTGCGTTGTCAGCCTGTGTTTGGGGGGCAAGGAGGGATGAGAGGGTTGGGAGGTGGTCCTCCGGCGGTCTCACTCACCGAACGAAACGCAACAATGCAAGCACTGTTACATCAGCCGAACCATTCATGCTGAAACCAGTAATGGCTTCAGCGTGACTCTACCACCTAATAATTTCTGTAGTGTGTTTTATAAGAATAGAGTAAGGCCACTTGTTCCAAATTTAAAAGAACATACATAGATTCAGATTGGGTTCTTGGTGCACCCAATATTGTATGTTAGATATTAGCCAACTATATATAGAATGGAAACGGGATAAAAAAAACGTTTTTTGTAATAAAAATGTCCTGGAATGTACTAAAAATTTTGCTAATTGATTTAAATTGTAGTTTCCTTTATGGCTTATAATTTTCCTCTTTTGTTTTTTGTTCACCTACTGTAAATCTATTTTAAATATAACAGATTCTTTTTAATATACTGTGAAATGTAGCCAGTCCATTATTAATGAGGGATTCATATTTGTATTTTAACCTTTATAAACTAATAGGGAAACACATATTAAATAAACAAACAAATTAAGATAAGGTTGAATGGATATAATTAATAATAATGTTTATATTTAGTTCAGGATAACATGCAGACTTACTGATAAGGAGTTATAAGCAGTATAATTTAGATGGCGCTTTTGTATTTCTTCTCTATTTGCAATATATATTTATTTTCATATTTAGTCTAGCTTTTGACCGCGGCTACGCTTGCGATAATTTCTATTTTAATTCCCCGTAACAATGTTTATACCAAATTTCAAGACCGGATTGAGTAGTTTAGGCGTGAAACTGCAGCAAACAAACTCAGGGTCGCATTTATAGTATTATAGTAAGGATGACGCAACATTAATAATGGCGGTCATATCTTATCTATATAAGTATTAACCCTTAAATGCATAGTGTTTCAGAAATGAACACATAGTTACGAACGTTTTAATTTTAGATGTGTGCCAGCATAGCTCGCGGCATTCAAACGAAATAAATAAATAAAGTACATAAATTCACTGCCTTTCTAATATGAATTCTTTATACACGATATGTATGTTATTGGAAGACTTTAAAAAAAATAGTGATACCTACAAATTACGTTTCCTTTTTTATATAAATCCACTACACATACAATATAATTCTTGGGTAAAAATGAAGAAATCATGCATATAAGATTTAACAGAATAGCTTAAAGTGATTTGTGTATCCCCAAAAGTGATCCTGCATTAGTGACAATATACCTAGTTGTCTGTACTTGTGTATATGGAATATTATAATGGACGTTACTTTTATAACGCATGTCGCTGCAAGAGAAACCCTGAAAAACTTAAATCTGAAAGTAGTAACATAAAAAGCGAAACAGTACTAAAACAAAAAAAAAAGTAATTAAAAATGCGTCCTTGCTCGTCGGTTGAACATGACGCCGGCTAACACTACGTTAGTATGTGACTGTAAAATATTAAAAATATCGTTAAAATTAAAATATGTAGCAGATTAACGTGCAATGACGACAATTGATAACAGGTGTTACGCTCCAGTAACTCAAAAAACTTGTACATTTTCTCACTGAGTAGCATTTAAAAAGAATAATCAAAACACATTATAAAACAAAGTCCTTTGCCACGTCTGTCTGTGTGTTTGCGATAAACTCAAAAACTATTGAACGGATCTTCATTCTGTTTTCACCAGTAGATGAAGTGATTTATGAGGATGGATTTTTTTTTATTGTAGCACTATACCTGATGGTAAGCACAGTACAATCCAAAAACAATGGTGACCGCCGAGTGATACATTATCCATCGCCGGTCGCCGCTGTCATGCCGGCCTGCGAAAAGCTGGATATATGGCTGATCCCGAAACGCGATCATCAGAAGCGAATCACTATGAGGGGCTTTTTCGCCATATACATGGCGGTTGCGACCCAGCCAGGCTGTAAACCCTATCACCCCGCTTTCGCCATTGCCTCGTTCGTTATTCAGCAGGGTGCACCACGTGCAGGTGAGGTTGGCTTGGTTGTCTCAAGTCTTATGATGTTATTCTACACCCCTTACACCCGAAAATATAACAATAGTTATATAATTTGTCAATGTCTTTTTTATTATCACGACTGGACAACGTCCGTCGGGCCCGCTAAGTTTAAATATAATTGGATTCATGTCAAAAATAGACCTATTTAAATTAGATAAGTTTTTTTGTCGAGTCATATCGAAGCCGCCGTTAAAGTGAACAGATAAAGAAGTAATTTACGATTTTATCCATACTTTGGGCTTCCAATCGATACGAATTAACTTTGTCCAGTTGCGATGCCCTATGATTTTAGTTGGCTTCTTTGCCGCACCCGTCTCTGTAAATAATTAGTTCGTTGGCGACAAACATGAACTACCTATTGATGCTTTTAATTAACAATCTATTAAACTTTGTCACGATGTCAATATTATATCAAACTAGCCTCTGCCCGCGGCTTCGTTCGCGTGGAATAGTTACTTTGGGCTAACGCTAACACGCAACGGAAGCTCTCAAGAGGAAAAAAACCCCGATTTTGAAATATTCTTCATTGCTGCCCCGCTCCTATTGGTCTTAGCGTGATAGCCTATAACCTTCCTCGACAAATGAGCCATCTAACACTCAAAGAATTTTTCAAATCGGCCCAGTAGTTCCTAAGATTACACCCTATAACGCCACAACGTCACGAACTTTACCTCTTTATAATATTAGTATAGATGAAGTAATTTAAATAAGATTCTGATCGTTAAAGGAATAGATTTTCTGATAGTGTAATCCTGTATAATAATAGAAGATTAGAACTCGTATCAAATTAAGTAATTTACATTTTGATTTTGATCCTTAAGGGAATAGATTTTCTAATTGTGTAACCCTGTATATTAAGAGAAATAAAGAAGGTTCGAACATCTTTTCTGCATTTTGTTTTTTTATAGTAGCACGGCAAAATGACTGCACTGTGCCTGATGGTAATCACAGTACAATCGAAAAACAATGGCGACCACCGAGTGACACAGTATACATCGCCGGTCGCCGCTGTCATGCCGGCCTGCGAAAAGCTGTATATGCACAGGCTATATATACTTTATAGATGCACAATTGACCACAGTCTTATCTAATGATAAGTGACGACATGTTCTAAGATGGTAAATACGCAAACTCTAGAGGGAGCTGACTTTCAAGTCCAGCTTCCGGAACACACCAACAGCTGCCCGGTGACAGATTTTCAATCTGAGGGTGGTAGCTAGTCAAGCGGACTTAGAACACGCCTTACCATGCTATGGTTCTATCACGATATTTTCCTTCACCGAAATCTCCGAGTAAGTTGCAAGGATTGGAATCTACGACGGTAGACGCGGTGTCCTACTCTTTTATTAACTAAGCAATCGACGTTTCAAATGAATATATTCTCCATTTGCACAAACATATACAATAGAATTGCGTAAATCTATAAATAAGAATGTAAATCTAATGTTTCTGTACTTTTTAGGTTTATGTAAAAGAAATTATTGCCGGTGTCTAGGAGTAAGTAATAAAATACATTTCGATCAATTTTAGAAATGTTTGTCTGTCTGTTTGTATGTATGTGATACGTGATCAGTGCTAAAATGCTGCGTTCATGATAAATCATAAAGCATTTCTTCGAGTAACATTTAGTCTTTGTTTCATTAAAATCGGTTCGGTCTATCAAAAGTTATTGTACTTTTAATGACAACGCGACGTAAGTACGGCAGCTGCTCACGCCTAGGTCCGTTCCCTCGGCGTGGAGCCCTTGAGTACGCTGCTCGCGCGATACATTGACACAAAATCTTACATCACTGCGACAACATTTCACATATCACCTCCACACACGTGCAGGTGGAAGGGTTTTATTTTTCCCCTTATCAAAATGAAATAGTTTAGAATATTATCCGATACGAAATACATATAAGGGTTGTTGAGGTATGTATGCTTGGTACACATATATGTTTCAAGAACTCATATATGTATGAATAGTTAGTTTAGCTTAGATTAGCTCAGATAGGTCGCGAATTGCATGTATCAGGCAACAGCCAAAGCCGAGGTGTGCCGCGCACCCTTGAGCTAGTTGTCAAAGTAAAATCGGCTGAGTGCCTTAAGCGCTCGCCTTAGTAGTCCGGTGAAGCTGTTAAGACCTTGCTTGGTTAATAGCGTAGTCAGTTCGAAAAAAAAAAACGACGTAAGTACGACAGAAAAGTAGATAAACAAAATGGACTTAATACATTCAGATGACTTTATAAGTCACTGTTTTGTACAACAGGTTCCACTAAGTACAAAGGTTCAGTAACCAATACACAAGCGACGTGACGAAATGCAGTCCTTGTAATATAAACATTAGGATCTGATGTCTGAACCTCATATAAACGTCAGCGTACATGTTTACTCAAATACCTTTTGAAGTTTGAATCGGAATTTATTATCATTACATCATCTACCTTCTAAGGTAAGACGAGATATACAGAATTGGACATTGCTTTAAAGCCGACGTGGAATGCATTTCCTTGTTTGTTTAGAGTGAAGGAATGTTTGCACGCTTAAATAATTGGAAGCAGAAGGTATACAATTCGCACGACTTTAAGTTATATTGCATTGTAACTTGCATAACCGGTTTCAGAATTGTTTTTAATAACAGGAGTATATTAATCTATACTAATATATATTATAGAAGTATAGGGCTTGTTTCTTTGTTTGGTTTTGAACGCGGTAATCTCAGGAAGTAACGGTCCGATTTGAAAAATTCTTTCAGGGTTATCGAAGAAGGCTAAATTATATCAGCTAAGACCAGTAGGAACGGAGCACCAATTATGAATGTATAAAAATCCTTTTTTCCTTTTGAGAGCTTTTGCCGTGTGTTAAGCGTTAGCCCAAAGTAATTATTTCAGGCGAACGAAGCCGAGAGGAGAAACTGGTATGTAATAAAACAGTTTGAGATATAACCGAAAAATGTCCGGATGCTGTAAGCTGCAAAATTTTCAGTATCCACGTTGTATAGCATAATATTTATAACTAGCCGACCCGTGCCCACTTTGTTGGGCGGTAAATATAAAAAAAAACTACTTTTGCGACTTAAATGTAAAAGTTAGACATATGTTGTCGGTGACTTTTTTGTAGACATTATCAAGATCTTCAATTTTTCTCTAGAACTCAATCATATATCTCTCATCGTTAATGCAGCGTTCGTAAGACACGGTTTCGTTCGACCGTTTTTTCTCCGAATTACTTTGCAAATCCGACTACCACAAAAAGTCTTTCCATTTTTCGGGTTAATATATAGCCTATGACACTCACAAATAACGTGCCTTTGTATGGGTAAAAGAATTTTCAAAATCGGTTTAGTAGTTCCTGAGATTACCCCCTACAACCTCACAAACCTTACCTCTTTATAATATTGGTATAGATAAGAGATATGTTAATCCTCCTTATTGATTAAAATACTATTGAACTTGCGTTATAGGTGCTCTGAATATAGGTAAATTAAATATATTCGAAACATGTTAGTAAATACTTTTAGTTTTAAAATTATCAATCTTCATAAATGGAAATTGCTGTGAAACAATTTATAATGAATGCTCACGGCCACAACACGTACAGGAAGTTGAATAGCATTAAATTTAACTGTATTTCTTTAATTTTAACTCGTGTTACCTTCCTAGGTCGTACCGGTTCCGTTGTGTGACTCATTGTTTCACAAAAATCGGCAACTGTTCTTGGACCTCTCGAGTTAGAGGTAAACCAGTTGTGAGCCCGTTATTTTTTCGTGGTATCTCTTGGCTTAGAATACATTACTCTCTTTACACCTAGTAACGACTTGGTAAAAGTAATATTCTTATGCTATTTTTACAGTGAACAAATTTAAACAAAATTGTATATATCCATACCTATAAAGGTAAATCAATTGTTGATGTATGTAAACGCGTCTCAACCGAACGGTTTCAACCTACTTGGCTAATCCTTTTTTGTTTATGATTGAAATTGAACTGTGTCACCTAATCGCCATGTAAAAAAGGGAGTGAGTGAGTTAGACAAGATACTAGTGAGATCTTCGAAAATATTAAGACAATTTACAGATTGTCACGTTCATTTTGATGAGCTAAAATGAGCTAAATTCAATTTTAATCGTACATATAACATGTGTAATTTCTTTTAAGATTTCCAGTTTTTGTACATCTAGAACGAAATTTTGCCGTCCATAAGGTTTTTAAGCGACTTCGAAAAAGGGGGAGGTTACTACGTTCGGTTGTATATATTTTATTTAATGTATGTTAGTTAATCCATATCTCCGTCAATTATGAGCCGATTTTAATGATTCTTTTTTTTATTTGAATTGGTTAAATATTGATTGACAATTTAGTTAGTAATTGAAAAACATACTTCGTATGTTTATCTATCGGATATAAGAATTAGCATCTAGACTCTAACTGGGTGTAAATAAGTGCTATTTTATTTTTAGTAATAGAATAATAATAATAATAAAATTAACAACTGTGACGTAATGTGTTTATAAAATATTTATACAAAGAAGTCTGTTAATGTTATGCTTTCCTATTATTAATTCTGAGATTATATTGTTAAATGATATTTTATTTGCATTTGTTTCCTACAGATTTTTTTAACTTTTGATACTTATAGCGTATTACTACCAACAACTTTCACTAATAAATATATGACTGTTATAATGATAAAATATAAAATAAGAGCATAAAGGTATACATAAAATTGAAATTGCTATGTATAAGTAATTGTTATTGCATCCGGATATATTATAATAATGTACCTAATAAAAATTTAATATAGTATTTATATTAACACTAGCTGACTCGTGCCCAATTCATTGGGCGGTCAACATTTATAAAAAACTTCTTTTTGTGACTTAAATATATACGTTAGACATATGCTGTCGTTGTCTTTTTTGTAGAAATTATCAAGCTCTCCAACTTTTCTCTGGAACTCAATCATATATCATACATCGTTAAGGAGGCAGCGGAGAGGGTACGCGAAGATAACCCTCTGAGTGGCCCTCTCCGACAACGGAGGACCGGAGGGAGGAGGCGACGATTTGCCCTTCTCCTCCCTCCACCGTAGCCGGACCTGAGGGGATGGGCCGGGGGGCCCATCTCCTCATTGCACAGGTCCGGTAGACGAGGGGAGGCAGCTGGTGTGTGCCCGGTCTGTCTCCCTATTAGGATGGAGCCCGGCGGCCACCTTCCGCAGGGCGGACCGTTGGGGCGGCTATCCAAGGGGAATAGCGTAGATCGATCCCTTGCCGCCCTAACAGTACGGTCGGATGGTACACCGTGGGGTTTTATCATGATACTTCATGGTCACATTTAAAATATAAAATAATAATATCAAAACAAATACTAATAAACAACTAATGAGTTCCCATGATCAATAATTTTACTGACTTTTACTTCAAAACATTATGTTTCAAACTGAATAACATTCATGATTGTGATAACAAAAAAGGATAGGACTACTTGGGCATTTCAGTATAAATCGCGTATAATTTTTGAAGTGAAATTTGTTATGGAATGGCTTTAAAATTTTGATCGGAAACCTTTAAGTGTGATAAAAAGTGGTGGGGATAAACACTGTGTCAGGTAGTGTTGGAAACATCGGTTCTCGTCATCAGCGAAGTTAAGCAACGCGAGACATGGTCAGTTATTTATTATTTCATGAAGCATTCGTATTTTACGTGGATCAATTGTTTTGATTCCAATTGTGTAATTGCTACTTTATCCCGATAATGTATAATAATGTCTATTATAAGATACCACTGTTGAATTTTTGATACTTACTGCTTAGTCCCTATAGAAAAGCTTAGTTATCTTCGATAGTAACTCGAAAATTCCTTACCTAAAATTACCAAATAACTGGCAATTGAATGCATTACTGTTTTCAAAGCAGTATACTTTTAGAGGTTTCTTATTTGCGATATTACCTAACTCGCTGATACCCGCGACGTCGTCTGTATTGCTTAGGATAATTCCTAACAATACATATTTTATGTACAGAAAAAAAATCTTGGAAGAAAAATTGTGCTATCACTACATACACTACATATATCACTACATAGTATAAAATAAAGTCCCATACTGCGTCTGTCTGTCTGTCTGTTCGCGATAAACTCAAAAACTACTGAACGGATTTTCTTGCGGTTTTCACCATTGGAAAAATTAATTCATGAGGAACGTTTTAGTATATCATTTGTCAAGGATTTATTTTTAATAAAAGCGCGTGCGGAGCCGCGGGTAACAGCTAGTAATTATATAAAAATATATATATTTTAAATTGGTGGGCCCGGCAGACCTATTGTTTATACGTAGTTCAGTTCAGTACCCACGTACAGAAGAATTATTTTTATAAAAAGATGTAGATATCGTAATATTAGATTTTAAATACTTGGTGTATATAAGAAGTTATAACTAAAAAAAATGTATCAGAATCTATTTAGTAGTTTTTGTGTGATGCGTACACAATGGCAGACCTTTGCCATTTTATTTATATAAGATATATTCTTTTACCGGTAATACTTATCGGTTTAATGGATACTTTTTACTTTTGATCATATAAATTAAGTACAAATAAAACAAAATTAATAAAGTATTGTTCTAAAACATTGACGACAAACGCTATTGTGTAAATTAACTGGAGTAAAAAAAAACCGGTAACAATATGTGCTAAATGTATGTATACCATGGCATTCACAAAAACCTATTAAAAAGTCGCTCAAGAAAGCCACGCGACCTACCATTATGTTTAGGCCCCCGGTGTTTTGTACATTTTTTTATTTCGAACTCGTGCCGTCTTACAATTGCTTGACCCCGCCGAGACCTCGTTACAGTGGTTGTTACAGATTTAAATGGCAATGACCGAGACCCCGTGGCGGGTAAATGTTCGAGACAATCTTAAATAACGTTATTCAGCGTCCAGGCCTTGCTTATTGTAATGTACGAGCAGTTTCGATTGTGAGCGATTGTTGTTGTTAACGATATGTGGGGTTAGAGTAGGGCTTTTTTTTAGTTTTATTTTGTAGTTCATTTTATTTTTCCAGCCATTCAAAATTTAACGGTTTGAATATAATAAATTGTAGGTTTAAATAATTTATTTCATATATTTTCCATAGCAAATCTTTTAAAATGACTCTTATTTTTTTTGAACTGTCTACGGTATTGACCTAGCAAGGTCTTAACACCGGCTTCACCGGACTACTAAGGCACTGTTTAACGACTCTGCTTTCGGTCTTTAATACATTTCTGAAATGTTATTTTTTAAGTAATACTAGTTTCGCTCGTGGCTCCATTCATGTTATATTAGTGTTAAATTCTTTTTATTTTATTATCATTACATAGTATAAAACAAAGTCCTCTGCTACGTCTGTCTGTCTGTTCGCGATAAACTCAAAAACTACTGACCGGATTTTCATGCGACTTTTCACCTGTATATAGAGTGATTCATAAGGAATTTTGGATATAGTTTGTCAAAGTTTTTTTTTATTATAAGAGCGGGATAACGTCCGACGGGTCCGCTAGTTTAATATAATTACTTAGGCGCTTTTGACTCTAGTCATATCAGCCCCATCATAACTTAATTATACTAACATCAAAGCCTTTGGTACACCATACACTCGGAACAATAATTACATATATTTTTATATAGTTCATTATCTAATCATATATATGTCAGGCTACAGAATCTCAATAGATAGTATCAATATTAGATGTCCACAGGCCTTTATACTACGCGCCGCTTGTCTGACGCAAGCCGCGCATGCGCAATATGGCAGGTAACCGTTGACGTAGTGTGTCATGATGCGTAATTACAAATTTATCTCGTGCCAAAAATGCCGCTAAACGTTTCTAAACACGTTTCCAGTACAAGAAAACAATAGTTATTTCAACGGCAAACTTTAACGTTAACGTCTCCGCTCCTGCGGTTTGTAACGTAAATTAATCATTCGATTGTTCGACAAACAAGCGTACAACAGGCGGTTTTAACACGCAATCCGTTGGCCGCAGTGGTGGTTTTACTATGTTTATAAATAAACGTATGATTCACGGTTCCAGGATCTATATCGGTTTCCGTAACTGTTTTTAATTCTGTGACGTAAATAAACCGATTTCTAATTAATCGTATTTGTAATTATAGTTCATAGAATAGTCGCTCAGAGGTAGGTTCACTAATTATAGTCCTACTGGCTTCTTGCCGCGACTTCGTAAATGCGAAACATTGATGCAAATATACATATGCATGGTGGTAGAGCCACGCTGAAACTATTACTGGTTTCAGCATGAATGGGTCGGCTCGCCCGGGGTAGTATATGAGAGGGTCTCATAGAAAACCGTCGTGAAGTAACAGTGCTTGCATTGCTGCGTTTCGTTCGGTCAGTGAGAGAGCCGGAGGACCACCCCCCCTCCCCTTTCCTCTCTCCTCCCTCTCCCTCCCTTAACCGTTTCCCCCAAAGGGTGGCAACGCACTTGCGACTCCTCTGTGTTGTTAGTGTCCATGGACGGTGGTGATCACTTAACATCAGGTGACCTCCCTTTTCGTTTGCCACCTATGAGATAAAAAAAAAACACATGTATTTAAACAACCAGACGCAAGATAGTTAAACTGATCATAAAAATTTAACTATGAGTTCAATAGTAAGGCTTACTAATACTGCGCTATGTTTGTAACAAGTCGGCTTGCTATTTACAATTAATAACTGCTGCATACCGATAAGCTGGACTATCTATAGTCTACACTAATATTATAAAGCTGGCGGGCTTGTTTTGTTGAACGCGCTAATCTCAGGAACTACTGTTCCGATTAGCCATAAGCTATATACATATCATCACGCTACGACTAATAGGAGCGGAGCATCAATGAAGAATGTTTACAAATCGGGGTTTTTTTCATTTTGAAAGCTTCCGCTCCGTGTTTAGTGTACGGCCTCAGTGCATCTGCGTTCGGCGGTGCGTCCAGCGGGGCGTCCAGCGTCCAAGAGCGACGCTCGCGTGCCACTCAGGACACTCACTTATTAATGCATACGTTTGAAACGAACGCCGGACTGCGACGCTCGAGTATAGCGTCCACTCTGGACGTACACTTACAGTTAGCCCAGAGTAACTATACCACGAGAACGAAGTTGCGGCCAGAAAATTAGATTAAATTAAACTTAGATCTAAACGTTATCTTAATTCTTTTTTTTTTTTTTTCGAACTGACTACGCTATTGACCATGCAAGGTCTTAGCAGCTTCACCGGACTACTTAATTGTGATTCTTTTGATACAACAGTTATATGTTATAACGTTGCCATAACATAAACATGTCAGTTGTTAATATAAAAATTCTTCGACATTACGTTGCGTAAACTGGTTTCTGTTAGCTGGTTTTTGTACAAAAAACTTGCCGATTCTCGTCGGCGAGTGACTCCGTTCGTATTAACCGTTAATTGCTTGTTATTTGTGTAGATCATACATTTGTTATCTTTTTGTTATTTATTGGAATCCGTTTATAGTTAACAACATTATGATTAGTTTATTATATACTAGTCGCTCGGTCTGGTTTCGTACGGACTCTCTAACGATAAAAATGAAGCCAAATCTTACCTTTACAATACAACTGTGTAATAAAATCAATCTCTCAATTATGTCAATAGCTTTCAACATCTCCCTGTTGTCTTCTCTTTCACACTCACTCACTTTTCATATAGAGATACTTTAACCAACTTTGTTTTATAATAGGTAGTGATAAATAGTTAGTGCGGGAATGGTTAAGAACATCTTCCTCCTCTGTTTCTCAGCCGATTTTCTTAATTTTTTTTTTTAATTTACAGCTATTGACGGGCTTTAGTATTATGAATAAAAAATAATGTTTGTTTCTCCATGGTCAAAAGTCGACCACTGGACGAACCCTTAAACATAAATGTAACGATCTCAACTCAGCTCAACAGCTATAGTAAAAAGCAAAGCATAGAAAACTTTATCCGTGGAAAGACACTCAGGTGTGCCAATTATTATGATGATCGGTTAAACAGTTTTGAAATTTATCAATCTCATTCAAACCAACATCCTTATTCACACATGTATATAGATATGTATCATTCTAAGCTAATGTCATTCCGTATTGACCCAATTACTATTCTGACTCATGTTAGAATAGTTTCTCGGAATTCGTAGTAGTACGAAAACTGCGTCATTGTCGGACCGGTTTTAGACAGTACATTTGAATAAACCGGTGGGGCTCGGTAGCTTAAAATGCGGTAAAATAGGGTGATTAGCAGAGCTAGAGAGGGTTAAAAATCAATAACATTGTAAGTTAGCACGAAACAAAATGGTACGAAGTAACGGGATATGAAAAATAATTAAAAAAAAACCGTCTCTTCAGTTTCTATCAGATGTGTGATGAAAAAAAAACGAATTGGAACGACTAATCCCCGGACCCATCTCCTCAGGTTCGGCTCGGACCACATTGTGAGGTAACCTGAACCTGAGAAATGTTCTTGTAGTACTACTGTATGTGGGAAAAATATAGAACTGTGGATTTCTCAGTTTGAAATCGCTAATACATCGTGGGCTGGTGTATATCTTCCTTCGGGAAGAGGCCTATTACACTGCAGTGGATCTCTTACAGGCTTATGGTGATGTGAATGTATATAATGTATTTTATATCTTCGGTTTTTTATCGACATATACAAATGATAATACAGTTCCTCTGAGGCTCGAAACTACTAGTCGTATCGGTATAGGATCATGGCCATTTGATGCGGAATCTTCCGTAGAAGGTTCTAGACTAAGCCGTTTTTGGATTCGATTGACCCTTTATCATGTTTTAAACGGTTGGAAGTCAGGTAGTATCTGAAAGTGTCATCTATGGATCATATTAGGCCATAAATACTAATTATAACGTCATTTTTTTTAACAGCCGTTAACGTTCCTGACTTATATTATAAATGCGAAATTAAATATCAGTCGTTCCATTTCAAAATGATCTATATTTAATTTTAATAGTTCATATAAAAAAATTTTTAGATTTCCTGTTTTTTTATATATTAGAAGGCAAACGATCAGGTGGATCACCTGATATTAAGTGATCACCACCGTCCATAGACACTTGCAACACCTGAAGAGTCGCAAGTGCGTTGCCACCCTGGTTATCTATTATAGGTGGGTTATCCGGCGCTCTCACTGACCGACGAAACGCAAAAATGCAAGCACTTTTACTTCACGTCGGTATTGTGTGTGTCGGGTGGTAGTACCCCGGGCGAGCCGACCCATTCATGCTGAAACCAGTAATATCTTCAGCGTGGCTCTACCACCTCTATTTATACAAAAAGAACTAAGTTCAAATTTTGCCGTTCATAAGGTTTTTAGTTTTTTTTATGATCTTCATATTTTACATGTTACAAGATGAAGATTTTTTATTTTATTAAATCGACTGAGTGCCTTAAGCGCTCGCCTTAGTATTCCGGTGAAGCTGTTTAGTTACTAGGCCAATAGCGTAGACAGTTCGAAAAAAAAAAAATTTTCAAGATCTTGAAAAATAACCTAAAATATTAGCAACGGCTAAAATTGGATTTGAATCATTTTGAATTGTAAGGACTCTTATATTAAACACGGTATTAATATAACGGGGCTCATTTGTACCCTCAACAGAATATATTTATCAGGATATACATAGGTATAGTGTCTTGAATTGTTTTGTCGAGACGGTAATACTCGTAAGAGAGCCGTCAAGTGCACACAAACAGATGCGCTTTATCCCGTGCCCCGTGTACATAACATACATACCGCGTTTGTGTACGTTACAGTTGGGTCAACACTCTGTGACTCATTGGGGCGCGTACTGTAAAGGTAGAGGGACGGCGAGGTGTTGAGAATGCAATGAGAAATGTATAACACGGTCGTAAAATATACAGCATAACAATTGCAAATGAAGGCCTAACTCAATATTGCTCGTAAACAGAACCGTAAAATCGTGCTGTTTCCAACGACACATGCTGAATACTACAATTTGACTTTGCTAACATGGATGTCATATAAATTTCCAAAGAAATCCCCTACTAACTAATAATAAAAACGAAAGTGAATATGTTTGATTCTTACGCTTTCAAGCGTTAACTACTCAACTGATCGTTATAAAATTTGGCATAGACTTTCTCAGGAGCACAGAAAAGGATATGGGGTACCTCCGATCCAAAAAAAAAGTACTGATCCCAAATGATAGACTAAATCATTATTGACGCGAGTTAAGCGGCGGTTAAAACCTAAAAATATTATAAACAAGTTGTGCGTAATGCAAAATGCAGTATTTTTTATATCATAGGAGGCAAACGGATAGGTCGGTCACCTGATGTTAAGTGATCATCACCGTCCATAGACATTTGCAACACCAGGAGAGTCGCAAGTGCGCTGCCAGCCTGTGTTGGAGAGGGCGAGGAAGGGGAGGTGAGCCTCCGACGCTCTCACTGACTGAACGAAACGCAACAATGCAAGCTTTATTACTTCACGTCGGTTTTCTGTGAGAGGGTGGTACTACCCCGAGCGAGCCGACACATTCATGCTGAAACCAGTAATATCTTCAGCGTGGCTCTACCAACTACAGATTTTCATTTACTGTGTCTTAGATATTAATTATACATTATATAATATCCTGTTTTTGTAAGAGATTTAATTACATTTACGTAACTAACTACTCTTTCTGGTACATAACTCGGGCTGTTAAACATATTACAGTAAGTTTTGACAAAGTGGACCGAATTTAATGAAATAAAGACGTAAATGTTACTCGAGGATATGCTTTATGATTTTCTTCGTGAGGTTTTATGAGGAACGCAGTACTTTAACAGTGATGCGTGTCCAAACAACCAAACAGACAGACATATAAGACATTTCTAAAAATAATTGAAATGTATTCTATTAATTATTCCTAGACACCTGGACCAATTTTTTCCACAAAAGTCTAAGATGTACAAACACATTCGATTTACGTGCTTATTATATGTAGTACAGTTTCATCCGAAAAAATACTGTTCCCAAGAGTTTTTTTTTTCTTCTTGAACTGACTACGCTATTGACCTAGCAAGGTCTTACCAGCTTCATCGGTCTACCTGTTCCCAAGAGATAAATCATTACTGTTAATAATAAACGCGAAAGTAATCGCGACCAAAAGCTAGTTGTAGGCATATTGACCAAAACAATTACTCACAGAGGCTGGAACACTCAGGTAACTGGCATAATAAACTTAGTCGTTCAAATATTCCTAGAATGTTGTATACTCTGCCGTCATTGCGGAAACGGTGCGCGTGCGTCGCTTTAAGTTCGGTTCACAAATAGCTTTACCGCTGATTTAGAACTTAGTTTGGTCGGTTTTATTGCTTTAGTGTTTGGCGCGTGTAACGGGAATAATGCATTCGAAGCTAATGATTTTACATGCTCGATCTAGACGGTGTTAGGATTTTATTTACTTTAAACTCTATTTAGATTGAGTTTAATTTTATTTTAGTATAGTACACGTACAGAAAAATTATGATAAAGGAATTACAGCTATTATTATTATTAGGTGTTCAGAGACAGCGCTCGCAGAAGATGTCTTCCTACAGGTCGAAACTGCGCTACAACTTCTGTCCCTTTTCAGCTCAGGTCAATTAAAACAGCCTCTTACAAGTGCTTTTGAGTAAATCGAGAATGATCTGGCCGCCTCTCAGTAGAGAGATGTTTTTTTGACAATCAACGTTTTCAATAAAATATAAATTCTGTCAGTGTATCTTTGGTAAATTTGTGTTGCCGCCGTCTATATAATTTTAAATCTTATTTTTCCTAGCGTTTTAATGGGGTTACCAACTTCTCTTAAGAAAATTAACAAATCGCATTTTGATATACAGTGAAACTTGGTTAAGTGGGACCTGGATAAGTGAGAAACCTCCATAACTGGAACTCATGCTGAGGTCCCAACACTTTGGCACTGAATTACCTCTGTTAGTGGGACGAGGTAAACCTCTATACCTGGGATTTTTTCTTTCGATAGTTACCTCTATAACTGAGACAGCGAGTAAATTTTATATGCATAAACCTCTGTAACTGAGATAACATTGTTTGTTTACTCATTCTTATTCTACCCACAAATTCCACACGTAATTCCAAGTACGTAAGTACAAATTTAATTTAAGCTTCAATTACCTTCAGTTTTAGTTTCGCTTGACAAACTAAAATCACAGATTTTTATAATTGATACATTCTGTTTCCATATTCGTACATGTTACGTGTAAAAACGAGCTTGAATATTTTTGTTGATTACATTTGTATGATTACCTTTAAGTACATACTATATTTTTTTTATTAAAACTCATTTACATACATAACACGTTATTTTATTTAATGATCGCACCTGTATAACCTGTATTCTCACCTCTATTAATGGAACCCTCTGTAAATGAGACAGATATTTATTTATACCTGTATATCTGAGACACTGTGTAAGTGGAATACCTCTATAAGTGAAACGACATTGCAGGTCCCTTGATGTCTCACTTAACCAGGTTTCACTGTAGTAATAAAAAACTATATGGAAGAGTATGGAAAAGTAAATTAAGTAAGTTTAAATGTATTTATTTATTCCCTTAAAATATATTGTTGTGTACTTTTAGCACTAATTGTTTGTTGTCATTTTAAATTTTCGAAACTAGTTTTACAATTAAAATTT
>MU160272.1:14617-93011 GCA_015888305.1 Antheraea pernyi
CGGTCGCTGAATGTTCGCCATCTTGCTCTTTTGTCTCGCTTTGGTTACGTTAGGTTAGACTTGTGAAAAAGGATAACGCGAACTTGCGTCAGGGGAGCGCGGTGTGCGAGCGATGGCCTCCTTCTGCGAGGGGGTCATCTCGCGGAAGGAGGAGGCGGAGAGGGCCCGCGGGGCCCATCTCCTCATTGCACGGGTTCGGCGGACGAGGGGGGGCAGCTGGTGTGTACCCGGTCTGTCCCTCTATGGGTAGGAGCCCGGCGGTCACCTTCCGCCGGGCGGACCGTGGGGGTGGCTCTACAAGGTTGATTAGCTTGTTCGGTCCCTTGCCGCCCCCACAAAACGGTCTGTCGGTACACCGTGGGGTTTTAGTCCGTGCGACTCGGACATAACCCACCCTCTCCCCCGGGAGGGTGGCGTATCCATAAGGGATTTCCCCACGTTAAAAAAAAAAAAAAGGTGACCCACCTGTTCGTTTGCCTCCTATGACATTAAAAAAAAATACAGACTCTTTATTTCGATGTAGATACAAGATTCAATGACGTTTATAAACCAATGATATACAATGCTGTAGTCATAAACGCTTCTATAGCACCTTGTTAAAACTTGGCTAACTAGCAAACGTGATATCAGTATCGTGTTAGTGTTAATGGAAGCATGACGTTGTCCGTCAAACCGCCCGTATGTAAGCAACATGTAACTATTTCTTATTCACCACCGATATTGAGAATATGCCGTCTTACTTCCACATTTTATCTAAGACATGTGACGTTACAGTATTACTTTACGCATGTGTGCGTTATCGTGCCACTTTGTTTGTCAAAATATCATATAGGTAACGTATCTACAGCTGTATAGTTATAATATCATCGGTGGTATATATGATCAATAAAAAAAAATCCCCATTACCTTAAACACTAAATTGCTTAAGATATCTAAATGCATTGATGTTATTTGAACCTAGATTACTTTATAAATGGTATTAATTGTTCATATTAAATGTTTGTATACGTTGGTCGTTACATTTGAAAATTAATCAATTTAATTATTCATAATATCATTCGGATTTTTTTAATATTCATGACCGGTTTGTAATTAATTTTTAAACAAATTACTCTTCCATTGATCCGTCGCGTTAAGGGTTTCTTTATATAATAATCGGAATTAACGACTTAACGTATTGGGGATGTAAATATAACTTTTGAATTCTGGTAATATCGAACTCGTAATTATTTATGGTATCGTATTTATTCGTAATATTTCAATACGAGCTAAGTCTAATTTTTTTTTATATACTTAAGATTTTTATTGTTTATACACCATGAACAACGTTATAATTATGCCCGTTCAAAAGATTTTTCTTGTTATTTATGTCTTTAAAATTTTACATGTATACAGTTTGAAGATCTTCATAAAAAAAACTGTCGAAAGGTTTAACATTGGAATTGCTGATTTTGAAATGAAATTATACAATTGTTCCTTTAATCAATTATCGTTAAATCTAGTATCATTTATCATTAATCTTCTAAGAGATTTATTGTTTTTTTAGTCACCTTTTTATACTATAATCAGTTGTTATTATAACGCGATATATAAAGCTTTATTTTTTTTATAGGAAACGGCTTTCCTCGGCACAGAGCACGGAATCAGCAGAGATCAAACCTAACAGCGGCGATGAAGGTATACAGGATAGCAGTTTATAATGTAGTGCATTATATTTACTTGTTTTCCAAGTGTTTTATTTTTATAAACATTCAAAATGAAATATATTCTCTGTGTATATATAATTTTCTTTATTAAAATCGGTCGAGATTAAATGAAAATTGACTTGCAACAAGTATATATATTTTTTTATCGTAGCATGGCAAAGTGACTTTACTGTGCCTGCTGGTGAGCACAGTATAATCTAAAAACAATGGCGACTACCGAGAGACATACTGTCCCTCACCGGTCGCCGCTGTCATGCCGGCCTGCATAAATGTCTCTTCACGTTACGCTTGAAGGACCCCATGTTATAGGAAGGAGGGAACACACTAGCCGGGATATAGTTATATATAGTGCATCTTAATTATAATAATATTGTTCGAATGTCTGCTTTTATTAACTGGCGCTATTTTACTAATACTTGGTTATATAAATGATACATAGTCAAAATTTGCCGTTTTGGAATCAACGTGTAGACATTTTCGTTATTATTATTACTTTTTATATTATAGGAGGCAAACGAACAGATGGGTTGTCCGATGGTAAGTGATCACCGCCGTCCATAGACACTAGCAACACCGGGGCAGTCATAAGTACGTTGCCGGCCTAAAATTCGTTGTTAGTTTTGCTTGTCTGATATATGTCTTGTACATGTGAAAGAAGTTTGAAATTGAGCAAAATTGCTCCTAAGGCCAACTTGATTTGTCTCAATCGGCTTTATTTCTTTCTATGGATTTTTTTTTTTTGGTTGGGGTTGGTAGTTATTTTTGCTCGGGGTTCATGGGGTTATGGGTATGAGAAATTCTGATTTAAACAATTCATTATTTCATCAGACGAAGCCGACACCGACCTCGAGACCGACAGACTACTCGGTCAGCAAAGGACCGACGATCAGGGCTTCTTTGACGACAAAGTAAGTAAATTTTATGAGAATACTAGCTGATTTCCGTACGCTTTGTTAAATATCTTTATATATAAAAAGCCAATGTCGTGATGTTTGTCCACGATGAACTCCGAAACTACTCTACCGATCTTCATGAAACGTTGGCATTTTTAATAACAAATTATATGTTTGTCAATGTTGGTTATTGTTATTGATTGTAAGTTTCATCAGTCCCGAACAGGTGGCGTTTTTAATTCATTTGTTTGACAGAAAACTGCAGGACCGAATGTTATAGCTACTCATAGATGGCACCACGTTCTCATTTTGAATTTTTTTTTTTCAATAACTAATTACGGCAACGCGTGGCCGTATCAGCTAGTAGATTAGTAAAATCGAGTGTGACTTCATACACCGTAGAAGCAACACTTAGTAATCTGTATAATTTTTAAGAGAATGGCATAATTCAATGTTTCACTATCTCTCTCTCTCGCTCGCTCTCTCTTTTTTTAAAATTGTTTCACGGCGAAATGACTGCATTGTGCATGATGGTAAGCACAGTACAATCCAAAAACAATGGCGATCCCCGAGTGACACAGTATCCATCGCCGGTCGCCGCTGTCATGCCGCCCTGCGAAAGGCTGGATACGCACAGGCTGATCCCGAAACGCGACCCGCAGAAGCGAATCACTATGACGGGCTTTTTCGCCATATATATGGTGGTTGCGACCCAGTCGGGCTGTAAAACCCTACCACCCCGCTTTCGCCATTGCCTCGTTCGTTATTCAGCAGGGTGCACCACGTGCAGGTGAGGTTGGCTTGGGTGTCTCAAGTCTTCGATGTTATTCGACACCCCTTACACCCTTTCGCTCTCTCTCCCTTTGTATATATTTTAAGTACATTAAAAATATAGTATACAGCATGTAGTCTAAACCCTACGGTATGCAGAGTGATCCGCGTATAATCCGAGAACTTCGAACTATCGCGTAAAGAGAGTTTTTGGCGACATTTTAGTCTTTTACGTAGCGGTTTTTATATTTACGCGATATAGTTTGGTTATTGTGTACAAGTGAATGGATGACAAATAATACCACAGAGCATGGATTCTCAGATGGTACGAAAACTCCGTCGAAAGTTCTAACGTGAGAGGGTCACGATCTTGTTAGAATATTCAAAATTATCACAAGACACTTGTACCTACTCGACAATCGCAGTAATAATCCTGAAGACTGGGTGCCAAAAACATAAAAAATAATAAATAATCGCATAAAGAGGACACGAATAATTCGGAAAATATATAGAAACCCATTCTGTCTCATTCTCTCGCAACATATAACCTATATATACATTTATAGGTATCTCTTTTTCGTTACACATTTTCGTTTCATGAAATTGTAATTGAATTGGATCACACCGTCCCAAAAGAAGTTTCAATCGAATCCTAATAATATACCTATAATCATCTACCTAAAATTATATCAAATGTGCATAGTCTCGGATCACGTATCGGACGTTTACTAGTTTTGACATAATGAATCATTAAAGCACCGTATTTTAAACAAAAACGAATTTTGTAACCCCAAAAAAAAAATAGAAATCTCATGGGAATCTATTGTGTATAGTTTGTATATGTACAAAGTGCCTGCATTTTGTCAGATTGTATAAACAGTGTAATTCATTGAGAATGGTCACCACCGAGATATGTGCAATCAGTCAGCAGTCGTCACTGTCATGCTAGCCTGCAAGCCTCTGACAATCGCATATACACCATGTACAGATTTATTACTGTGATGTTCCTAGTGATTGCGGTTCGGTCGGGTACAGACACTTCTATTCCCTTTGATTATTGTATATATATATATATAGCGAGTGATTCCGGAATGTTTTGCGGAAATTACACACACGTATGGGGATCGTAATATATTTGGATACAGTTGTCATGTTCTAGCACCTGGAAATATGTTATCCGAGTTGATTTTGGTATAATTATGAACAGCGCTAACTTCAGTTTTTTATTTATTTCGCTCTCAACTAAGATGTTATATCAAATTTTTCAACAAAGACAATTAAATGTTCTTGTTAAAAAAAATCGGGTACATCTGTTCTTAGTGTTTAGAAACTTCTGCTTGTAGCTTCGCTCATGTTAATGTTGATTTGAAGTACATTTTTCTGGAAGTAAGTTTCCTTTTCTGTACCCCGTACCATTTCTTTCTGGATGTAAGGTATACTGTGCATTTTTGTGTATATCTTACTACGCGTATTCAAAGTTAATCGTTAAGTGGTAAAAGCGAAACAAACAAACTCACTTATATATTCATAATATTAGTTAGGAAAAGCAGGAAATATAACTTGTTCGTATTATATAATTATACTAGCTTCGGCACGCGACTTCGGTAGCGTGGAATAGTTACTTTGGGCTAACGCCAACACGCAGCGGAAGCCCTCAAAAGGAAAAAAACGAGTTTGAAACATGCTTCGTTGATGCTTTGCTCCTATTGGTCTTATCCTAATGATGTAAGCCTTCCTCGATAAATTAACTATCTAACACTGAAATAATTTCTCAAATTGGATCAATACCTAGTTCCTAAGATTACCGCGTTCAAGAAAACAAACTTTCAACTTGTTCCCACCTCTGGGCCGGAGCACCTCAATGTCACCTACTTCCTTTTGACCGAATCCAGCGTCGAGCGGCTCGAATCATCGGCAACCAGGTGCTCTCCTTAAGGCTAGACACTCTGGCGCTTCGTAGGGACGTTGCGTCGCTTTGCGTCCTCTATAAGATCTACCACGGAGAATGCTCTGAAGAACTGTTTGGATTGATACCTGCTGCTGAGTTCCGTTACAGAACGACTCGTCAGGGACTGAAATTCCATCAGTGTCATCTCGATGGTTGGAAGTCGTGCACTGTGCGCTTCTCACGTGCGTTTTTTCCGCGCACGACAGTTCTCTGGAATGAACTCCCAGCGGCAGCGTTTCCAGAACAATACAATCTGCCTTCTTTCAAAAAACGAGCCTATTCCTTTCTCAAAGGCCGGCAACGCATCTGAGATTCTTCTCGTGTCGCAGGTGTCCATGGACGGTGGTGATCACTTACCATCAGGTGACCCGCATGTTCGTTTGCTGCCAATAGTATAAAAAAAAAAAAAAAAAACTTTATAATCTTCTAATATATAAAATTCTCGTGTCACACAGTGTTTGTTGCCAAACTTCACCGAAGCGGCTGGACCGATTTTCATGAAATTTTGTATGCATATCGGGTAGGTCTGAGAATCGGCCAACATCTATTTTATATACCCCTAAATGTTAAAGGTGACCCACCCCAATTTTTTTTTTAAATTTTCGTCAAAATATTTGTTTTTATTTTTTTATTGTGTGGCATTAAAAGTACATACTACCCTAAATTTTCACTCTCCTAACACCACCCTACCATTTATATTTGTGATTTTTGTATGAACAATATCCAAACGATTCAATGGTCGTTCGTGTTTCAAACAAAACGAAATTATTGATGCTGCTAAATGACAGATGGTGCTAAGAATTTTCTTCTACACATACGTAAGTCATCCACTAAACTAATTAGGTATGTGTTTTAGTAACTCACTGAATTTTTTGGTTGAAGAGTACTGGAAACCGCTGTATCCAGGGTCTAGATATTTTAAGATTTTTCGAGTTTGGAAATACAATTGGAACCGGTAGGTTACCTATTTCACGCAGACGTAGTTGCGTGGGTCAGCTAGTATTAGTATAAATATACCTACTTTGTATTTATTTTATTCGATAGTTAAAATAAAATTAAAATAGAAGGTTATAAAATATATTTTTTACTGTCTGCGTAATGTTCTTCTAGATTTCATAGTAATCGCCCTGAGTATTACTTCATATATGTTTTATTATAGACCCGATCCGTGTATTGTACCGTCTCCTTGGTCTATTGGTTTGATCGGTGGAATATCAACCCGATGTCCGCGGTTTCGAACCCCGGCATGTATCAACAATTTTTTCGGAATTTGCGAACGTTTACTAATTTAAATTGGTAACACTATATCGGCTGACGGTGAAGGAAGACATCGTGAGGAAACCTGAACCTGAGAAATGTTCTTGTAGTACCATCGTATGTAGGAAAATAAAGAACTGTGGATTTCTCAGAGTTTGAGAAATTATTACAACACGTTGAACAGATGGTTGTCCAAATTTTTTAATTGTTTCCTTTTGTTTTCCGAATTAATTTGCTAACCTTTAATTGTTATTATTTACTCTATGGTCACAAGCACTTTTTGTATTTTTTATGGATAAGTGTTAATTTACATATTGTTAATGACGATGTCAACTTTGAATGGATATTTAGGCATTTGTCTATGGGTTAGTAGTCTAGACTACACCCATAATATTAGTATTTAGTGTACTTTGCACTAACATAAGATTTGTAACTTCTTCTTCTTCCTAGCGTTTTCCCGGCCTGGTACCAGGTTCCGCTTTCTTATTAAACTTCCTCCACTTTGCCCGATCTTCGGCATCCTTCTGTGTGAGGTTATTTTCCTTTAAGTCCGCCTTTACCACGTCCAACCAGCGTTTCTTGGGCCTACTTGTAACTATTAACGTAAATCCGCTCACCGTTCTTCTAGAACGTTCGGTTTCACGTCAGAGTCTTGCAATAATATTTTTTTCCATTACAAATGAGTAACAACACTATTTCCATTGCACTACTCTGGCGATATAGTTTCTGTAAGTTTTTGTCTATGGATAATTTGAATAAAAGTGTTACATATTAAAACATATTTCTGTTATTATTTTTGATTAACACAACACGAAGTTTTGGTGAAAATCGTAAATATAAATATCTCCCAATCACTCGAAACTTGCTTACTATTCACGAACGGTGCGAAAATATATAATTATATATATATATATTTAACATGACACTAGATTTTTTTTTTATCGTTATCAATTTTTATAATAGAACTTAACGCGAATGAAGTCATGGGTGTGTATATATATATATGGATAAACTCACTGCCTAGTAACGGTAAGACTGGAGAGAAAGAAAAGAAAGAAATATTTTATTCATAAAGCACAACATAAAATACAAGTATACAAGAATGGACAAAAATATGCATATCTGTGCATTATGAAATGGTGTCCAGCTCCGCATATGCTAGCGTTATGAGAAACACTAAGCGCTCATTTTCAGCTTTCAGCAGATTTCAGCTTTCAGCAGATTTCAGCTGATTTTTAGAAACATTCTTCATTGGTGCTCCGCTGCTATTGGTCTTGGCGTGATTATATGTATATGTCAATAGATGAGCTATATAACGCTGAAAGAATTTTTGAAATCGGACCCGTAGTTCCTTTGATTACCCCCTACAACGTCACAAACTCACAAACTTTATAATATTAGTATAGACTAGGCAGGAGGGGCGTCCACCGGGCCCGCTCGTTATTTCATTTTTTAATTTTACCTTCTTAATTATTTAAAGTATAATATACACTAATAATATTTGATATGCATGCCGTTGTTCTCTGTAAATAGGATCATATCTGGAAAAAATATTGAACTGTACACTTTATTCTAATAACAATGTATTTATGACTGGACTGTTGGTAACTTAAATAAATACATAGAAATCGAATGCGGTTCAATGAGTTTGTTTTGAAGGTAAATATTCTCAACGTAGTAAATAATGAAGAGGTAGAATAATGATTTTACGTGAAAAGGAAACGTAAATAAACATTACCGCGTACATATTTAGGCGCACAGCGTATTTAGCACTTAGCACTACCACTCGAAATTAACCAACCTTGTATTAATTTACACATGGACAGAATAACAACGATATCCGTGAAGTTAAGACAATTAATGGCTTGTTTTTTAACGTTTTTATTACGAGGATAATAAAGTGATTTTTACTCTCTTTGACTTGTTTAATTACGGTTTAAATTATTTATGATTGATATTGTATTATTAAAAAGAAAAAAAATCTTGTACGGGGTAACAAAAATCCTTATGTTTTTGCTGCAACACACTTTAGCTCTCAACCACACACTTTTTATTTCTAACTGTCCACGCTATTGGCCTGACGGGCCTTCATAGCTTCATCGGGCACTTTGCGGCTTGGCAACAAGCTGAAGGGTGCTAGGGTGACCGAACATTGGCTTGGCCTGTTTTTTTTTATGTCATAGTAGGCAAACGAACATGTGGGTCACCTGATGTTAAGTGATCATGACACATGTCCATAGACACTAACAACACCAGAGGAGTCGCAAGTGCGTTGCCACCCTTTGGGGGGAAGGGTTAGGGGAGGGAGAAGAGAGAAGGAGAGGGGGAGGGGAGGTCGGCCTCCGGCGCTCTCACTGACCGAACGAAACGCAACAATGCAAGCACTGTTACTTCACGTCGGGTTTCTATGAGAGGGTGGTACTACCCTATAATATAATAGCTTCAGCGTGGCTCTACCACCATTACAATTGCCTTGGATGCAACACCGCGAATCTGTCTAAGCTAAACTAAGCTAACTATTTATACATATAAGAATTCGTAAGGTACACATGTGTACCGGCATGTGAGCCTCACCAATTCAAACGTGTATTTCGTGTGTGACAACTAGGCTAATCTAAACTAACTCTGAAAATAGGGGAAGATATAAAACTCTTAAAAAAAAAAAAAAAAACTTTATAATCTTCTAATATATAAAATTCTCGTGTCACACAGTGTTTGTTGCCAAACTTCACCGAAGCGGCTGGACCGATTTTCATGAAATTTTGTATGCATATCGGGTAGGTCTGAGAATCGGCCAACATCTATTTTATATACCCCTAAATGTTAAAGGTGACCCACCCCAATTTTTTTTTTAAATTTTCGTCAAAATATTTGTTTTTATTTTTTTATTGTGTGGCATTAAAAGTACATACTACCCTAAATTTTCACTCTCCTAACACCACCCTACCATTTATATTTGTGATTTTTGTATGAACAATATCCAAACGATTCAATGGTCGTTCGTGTTTCAAACAAAACGAAATTATTGATGCTGCTAAATGACAGATGGTGCTAAGAATTTTCTTCTACACATACGTAAGTCATCCACTAAACTAATTAGGTATGTGTTTTAGTAACTCACTGAATTTTTTGGTTGAAGAGTACTGGAAACCGCTGTATCCAGGGTCTAGATATTTTAAGATTTTTCGAGTTTGGAAATACAATTGGAACCGGTAGGTTACCTATTTCACGCAGACGTAGTTGCGTGGGTCAGCTAGTATTAGTATAAATATACCTACTTTGTATTTATTTTATTCGATAGTTAAAATAAAATTAAAATAGAAGGTTATAAAATATATTTTTTACTGTCTGCGTAATGTTCTTCTAGATTTCATAGTAATCGCCCTGAGTATTACTTCATATATGTTTTATTATAGACCCGATCCGTGTATTGTACCGTCTCC
Source organism: Antheraea pernyi (assembly GCA_015888305.1). Lineage (NCBI taxonomy): Eukaryota > Metazoa > Arthropoda > Insecta > Lepidoptera > Saturniidae > Antheraea > Antheraea pernyi. The sequence continues at coordinate 24,636 of MU160272.1, forward strand.
TTGGTCTATTGGTTTGATCGGTGGAATATCAACCCGATGTCCGCGGTTTCGAACCCCGGCATGTATCAACAATTTTTTCGGAATTTGCGAACGTTTACTAATTTAAATTGGTAACACTATATCGGCTGACGGTGAAGGAAGACATCGTGAGGAAACCTGAACCTGAGAAATGTTCTTGTAGTACCATCGTATGTAGGAAAATAAAGAACTGTGGATTTCTCAGAGTTTGAGAAATTATTACAACACGTTGAACAGATGGTTGTCCAAATTTTTTAATTGTTTCCTTTTGTTTTCCGAATTAATTTGCTAACCTTTAATTGTTATTATTTACTCTATGGTCACAAGCACTTTTTGTATTTTTTATGGATAAGTGTTAATTTACATATTGTTAATGACGATGTCAACTTTGAATGGATATTTAGGCATTTGTCTATGGGTTAGTAGTCTAGACTACACCCATAATATTAGTATTTAGTGTACTTTGCACTAACATAAGATTTGTAACTTCTTCTTCTTCCTAGCGTTTTCCCGGCCTGGTACCAGGTTCCGCTTTCTTATTAAACTTCCTCCACTTTGCCCGATCTTCGGCATCCTTCTGTGTGAGGTTATTTTCCTTTAAGTCCGCCTTTACCACGTCCAACCAGCGTTTCTTGGGCCTACTTGTAACTATTAACGTAAATCCGCTCACCGTTCTTCTAGAACGTTCGGTTTCACGTCAGAGTCTTGCAATAATATTTTTTTCCATTACAAATGAGTAACAACACTATTTCCATTGCACTACTCTGGCGATATAGTTTCTGTAAGTTTTTGTCTATGGATAATTTGAATAAAAGTGTTACATATTAAAACATATTTCTGTTATTATTTTTGATTAACACAACACGAAGTTTTGGTGAAAATCGTAAATATAAATATCTCCCAATCACTCGAAACTTGCTTACTATTCACGAACGGTGCGAAAATATATAATTATATATATATATATTAATATGGCAGAGATATGCCATATGAAGACGTACCGGTACTGGTTCAGTAGCATAGATGTGTCTCGTAGATACAAGGTTTACCATGTATATAATTATATATATATATATTAATATGGCAGAGATATGCCATATGAAGACGTACCGGTACTGGTTCAGTAGCATAGATGTGTCTCGTAGATACAAGGTTTACCATGAACCCCAAAACGCCTGGAGTACTTATACACTGAACACAGCTAATTTAATGCTAGACCGGTATTTCAATACCTACTACGTATAAAATATACAATACGACCTTATTATAATTTATATACATAGATAAATATCCGATAATTACTTGTTGACTATTTAAGGTGATTTGACTTTACGATCATTAAAAATTTACATACTAATTATCATTTGGCAGTAGGTACTATAAAACGTATGTAAAATGGAGTCACGACCTTTGATCTTTATAAAATTAGTCAACATAATTTACATATATTATTGGACTACATTACTGTATACCATGATGTCTTATGTATGCAATTATTACTCCTAAATGAAAATTTAAAACTTTATGTCTACGAGTTATTAATTAAATAACCAAAAAAAAATTAAATGCCAAGAGTCCAATAAATACAAATATTCTATGACCTTTTCAATAAAAGAAAGAAAGAAAGAAAAGAAAGAAATATTTTATTCATAAAGCACAACATAAAATACAAGTATACAAGAATGGACAAAAATATGCATATCTGTGCATTATGAAATGGTGTCCAGCTCCGCATATGCTAGCGTTATGAGAAACACTAAGCGCTGATTTTCAGCTGGAACCCAATGCAAGTCACGGTGCGTAAAAAACTAATTAAAATATGAATTAAAATTATAAAATATAATATATATAGGGAGAGTAAGTAATGTACAAAAAATAATACGGTACATAAAGAGGTAATAAAAAGTTTATATACCTCGATTCATATCTCCTTGGTATTCTTTTTTGACAACTAATCTTCTAGTAGATTTTGTACTGCCATTGTCGAGTAGGTAATCATGTTACAAGTTTCTTTCGATCATTTGAATGAACTAACAAGATGATTGCCCTCTTGTTAGAACTTTCTAGGGAGATTTTGTGTCAAGTCAGAATCCATGCTCCATGGTATTATTTCCCATTACATATATACATATTACAAGATATAGAGTTAAATAACATAAACAAGATACAAAAACAACTACATGACACTCCAAAATCGCGCCGAAAACTCCTTGGTAATTTTATTCAAATAAAGTGAAACCACATCCGTGCTGTATTATTCGATGATTCAGCTGTTTACTTTGATATTACCATTATATGTTAAGTATAATTAAATTCATTATATTATGGTTAATCATTGTTAAATGATGTAATCGTCATGTGTGTATGACTGTGAGTTGAGAATAAACACCTATTTGGCCCGAGTCAACGGCGCACGCGCATTGACCTTGCTCTCCTAATATTCTTGGTCAATGAGTAATGGTGACTTCTTTAAATAATGCCTATGATCACGTAGTCTCTCAGAATAAAGTATTTTATTAATTTATCTTTTGTTGATATAACGTGAATTTAATTTTAATCTTAAATAATAAATATTACAAAACGCGAGTATGCCTTTGTTTAGTTGTATGTTTGTTACGCTTTCATGGCTTAACTACGCAACCGAACTTTATAAAATTATACATATACTTTGTTCGGGGTATGGAAATGGACATATGATACCTTTCACTCAAAATAGTGTTTTCGACGAATAGGTTAAACCTACATTAACGCAAGTAATGCCGCGGGCAAAATCTAGTTTATCATAATGTGCAACGACTGTAATTGATTCGTTACTCAATAGATCTTTTCGCAGTCCATATTATATCTACATACAGTTTTATAAATACATACATTAACTTTATTATATGTTTCGTATGACGTCATCAAAGTAGGTTAAATTATTTGTATAAGAATATTACATATAATTTGTATAAGAATATTATATATTACATATATATATATATATATATGTATAGAATATCGTTTCAAATCCGACACAAGTCCATTAGTAAAATTACAAATTACTCTTTGACATTCAATCTGTTTTCATTGCATAAACGTAAACTTGCCCCCAGTACTGTTTCGACTCTGCTACGAAACATATGTGTTTACTTTTCGATACGTCTTATCTGTCGTATTGAGGAAACGACCACGCGTATCTGATAATTTTATTGACATTTTATATTTAGTGCTATTTCGGACGTTGCTACGTGCTAACGAAAAACGTTTATTAATGAGAAATAAAATAAAAATGCATCAGTTTTGTTTAATATTCAAACGTATGTTTTAAAAATGTTCATCTTTGTGATAACAAACGAGTTTAACGATCGATTTATTAGTGCAATTATATAAGATGTGAAGAAATATGTTCGGTTTTAGTGATAAAGATACGTGACATTGACGTTTGCAATTATTCTTGTATGTTACTTACTTGGAAATGTATTTAGTTGAACTATATTTTGTATACGTGTATATAGATCAATGTGTGTTTCTTTCTTTAAGAAATTAAGTGATACTATATGATTAACGTAGTCGTTAATTTTCGTCTCAAAGTTCAAAACATTTAGACGATATAAAATATGTTTATAACAGTCAGTTGTAAACTAAATAAGATACAGTCGCTTGAAATGTAAACAAACAGAAAACATATGTTCAGAAAACAAGTTTAGAACTTATGTCGCTAACAGTGACATAATGGATGAAGCGAAACTAGAAACAGATGGTAAAATGAGCGAAGAGACGCAGCGTTTTTTAGTTGACAGTAATATTGTCAACGATGAAAACGCATGTAAGGGCGAAGGTGTCGTCGAAAATGGTACAGTCGAAATGAATAATGCAACGAGTGAGGCAAATGATTCAGTCGAACTGATTGAAGATGACCTTGAGTTATGTGAAGTTACCGAGGAATGTAGTAACTTGCAATTAACCGATGAGTGTAATAATCTCGAGGAAAATCATGAGGATGAGGTGCGATATTATTATTATTTTATTTTTTTTAACTTTATTTTTGGCAACCAATATTTTAGACTATTACTGCCATTGTCAAGTGAGTATAGATATTACAAGTTTCTTGATATAATTTCAATGAACTGACAAGATGGTGGCCATCTTGCTAGAACTTTCCATGGAGTTTTTGTGGCATCTCAGAATTCATGGTCCGTGGTATTATTTTCCATTCACCTCACTTATGCACAATAAACAAACTATATTACATAAAACACCACCAATTTTACACAATATAGAGTCAAGTAACACAAGATTATAAATAAAAAATAAAATCCACTACACGACAGACCAAGATCCCGCCAAAAACTCCCGATATTATTTGTTTTTAGTTATAATTTGAAAAGATAAAAAATTAGCTCTTTTTTGGCGTGATCTTGGAATGTCATGTAGTGGATTTTATATTCGTTCACAATCTTTAGTTATTCGACTCTATATTTTGTAATATTGGTGATGTTTTACGTAATATAGTTTGATTATTGCTCACGAGTGATGTGGATGAGAAATTATACCACGGATTATGGATTTTGACATGCCACAAAAACTCCCTGGAAAGTTCTAACAAGAGGGTTACCCTGTACTTGTTTGAACATTGACATAATCACAAGAAACTTGTAATATTAATTACCTACTCGACAATGGCAGTAATAATGTAGTAGAAGATTGGTTGTCAAAAATAAAACAAAACAAAGCTAAAAAAAATGAATGAAAATTAATAAGGACCCTACATAGTCCTGCCATATTGTTACTATTTTTGTTGCAACTTTATAAACAACAAAATATCGATATCCACCTTCATGTTTTATACTTGTGTTATGTGTAACAAACGAACTGAGAATTGTAACCTAAAATCAGCCCATTCGTAATGGTTTACGTGAAATAACATGAAAATACATTGTGCCTACCCAGCCGTGTAGGGTACACACGATCTGTGCAAAATTGTTTGGACCGCATTCGGGATATACAAGCATGTGCAGGAGAAATAATAAAAAAATGTAGCATTACTAATAAAAAAGTATTCTAAGATTCGAATTATTTTCTTGATAAGTATTTTGGTATATTGCTACTGTATCGAGATAAATCAGATTATTTTGTAAAAAGAATTCAATTCTCTTCAAAAGCAAATAAAATCTTTTTGTTCGTAGTTTTGTTCGCTGTACTTATATCGTAGTTTATCGTGTTTGGAACGCACGACGGATAGATAACATTTTATCTCAGTAGTCTTTCTGTAAAAGTATAATTAGTTTCTCATTGTGATCGCATTATCTCAGTAGGTTAAGAATTATAATTAACTAAATTGTTTATTCAAATAATTCACTTGTGCATTAATCGAATGTTTAATGTAGTATGTGTGATACATACATTATGAAAAATATAGGTCGCTCTAATATTTTCCGGAACTGGCCACTTACATTAAATATATTTAAAAACTACGACTTTTGAAAATATAACTCTTAGGCTTTAAAATGCAGTTTGTTTCATCCATTTGTCACTTGTTTATATATTTTGGCGCCATTTAAATTGTTGCGTTTTTAAATGCTACGTTACCATGGATTTATTTCGTGAAAATTTTCGTAGTATGATTGTCTACGATTTTAAGTGTAATTTCACTCTTTAGCAATTGCTCGTCCGCAGACTGTTTGTGGCAATGAAGCAGCATGCAAGTTAATGTTTACAGCAAGTTTGAAAAATCCCAACGCGGTACATTTAATCTTAATTTAGTGACATATTTCGTGATGGTCGTCCATCTACCGTTATAAATAACGGAAACATAGACGTTGTACACAGAATGATCAAAACAAATGGACATATGACCGACCTACCATGAGTTTTGGACGTCCTTAGGCAAAGGCACGAATCAGTTACAGTCAATCTTACAAAAACATTTGGGTGTGAAAAACTGTGTTCCCGATACATCCCTAACAATTTTACTGAGACTCAAAAAACGGACCGCGATTCTTGTTGCAATGCCATACTTATTCAATGTACGGACGTCTAATTTCGTGTGAGATAGCGCGATAGTTGACGAACTATGGATTTACAGCTACGATTCCAAAACAAAAGAGAAAATGAATCTTTGGGATTTTTCAAGTGAGTCGAAAGCAACGAAAATGATGGGTCTATCGCTAAGCGAATGGTTGTTATTTTTCAAATAAAACTAAACACTGAACCTCGTCGCTTCAGAGAATCGTCTTACAGTAAATAGCGATTGATACACGATCATCTATTTGACGCAAGTTATTAACAAACTCCCTAAAAATAACCAAAAACGCCGTATTATCAGCAACATAACGATGCTAGCTTTCACAAAGCTAAACAGACAAACGAATTTTTGAAAGGAAGAAATGTAGATATTATGGCTGGTGAAAAGTATAAAAATCGTGTTTCCGAGATCACCGGAGAGGAGGGGCATATATGTTTTCAAAATTGGTTTAATCGTATGAAATAGTGCATAGAAGCTATGGGAGAATATTATGAGAAACTATAAATTCATTGTTGAGTACAGGCATAGTATTTTTTTCTTATTCATTCCTGATTTATTAGAGTGCCCCGCGTGTCATCTATTTGTTTAAGGTCCATAATAAATTATTTTTACCAATAATATAAACAACTTAAAATGATTTATTGTAGAACTTAAGTGTAATGTTTTTATTCATGAATGTTCCTACTTACGCGGTAACATATTTCTGCAAATACGTAATTTACTAAATTTTCCTTATTCGAAACGGTTACTAATATATATATATATAAATTATATTACTCGTGTGTATAGAACTCTATGAAAAATATTCCATCACTTGTGACAATACTGAAAAAATTGTTACCCATCTTTGCGTAAATCTATTTTCTAAAAGTTGTGTGAAGAATATTCCATTACTTATGACAATACTGAAAAAAGTGTTACCCATTTTTGCGTAAATCTATTTTCTAAAATTTGTGATTTATAAGTTTTTTTAATAGTAGACTTAATTATGTATTTTTAGTTCAATGTGTAAATATCATTTTTTTTCTGCTACATATTTAATGAGTAAACAAATTACATACAAATGTTCAATTACAATATGTGGGGCCACTGATAGTCACGTGATCAAATAGTTACTACTAGCGGGCCCGGCAGACGTTGTCCTACGCTGATTATAAAAAAAATCCTTGGTAAATTACATATCAAAACGTTCCTTAAGTATCACTTTATACACTGGTGAAAACCGCATAAAAATCAGTTCAGTAGTTTTTGAGTTTATCGCGAACAGACAGACAGACGCGGTGTTTTATACTATGTAATGATTAGGATTTAACCTAGAAAATGTGACCAAGGATCGTGGTATAACGAAATAATCACAGCTAAGACGGATCTAAGAGGTCACTGATGTCATGATCATCGATCGAAGTGTGATCAAATAGTTACATCTGATTCTAGACCCAAAATCAAACCTAAGAGTCGTGACTATCGATCGAAGTGTGAGCGAATAGTAAACCGCACATCCAAAGCGAACGCAAACGAGATTCCGACATCTGAAAGAGTTCTAACAGTTGTCACGCTGTTGGCGTTCCGCGTGTAGCAATTGTTACAGGTAAAGACAAGATTACAGAAAATACATAAGTATAATAAAGTGAGACCTTTTTTAATTTTATTTTGGGCAATAACTTTCTAGTAGATTATTACTGCCATTGTTGAGTAAATAATGATATTACAAGTTTCTTGCGATCATTTCTATATTCAAACAAGATGGTGGCTCCCGTGTTAGAACTTTCCAGGGAGTTTTTGTGGCATGGTATAATCCATGCTCCGTGGTTTTATTTTCCATCCACAACCCACTTGTGCACAATAACCGAACTAATATATTATAATAACTATATTACGTAAAATACCACCAATATTACAAAATATAGAGATGAGTAACACAAGATTTTGAACAAACTATAAAATTCACTACATGACATTCCGAGGTCCACTTAAAAACTCAATTGAGACTTTTTTTTTATTGTAGCACGGCAAAGTGACTGCACTGTGCCTGATGGTAAGCACAGTATAATCCAAAACAACGGCGACCACCGAGAGATACGCCCTCCTCCGTCGGTCGTCGTTGTCATGCCGGCCTGCGTATATGCCTCTTCACGTTACGCTTGAAGGACTTTTGTGTTCCAAACAACGTTCGTTATACTCAGGGTTGGCGGAAACCAAAGTCCCGCACGGTGATGCCCGCTGGCAGTGTGTCGGGCTCCGCGCGTTCTCCGCCGCACGCGCATGATGCTCTCAGTGCGGAAACAAGGGACGAGGACGCTTTACATAACGGCAAGGTACATCGATTACTAGCTTTTGCTCCGGTTAATGTAGATTTGATATATCCCCCATTTTTCTGGATGAAAATTAATCCCATATCTTTTTTCGTATCTATGACGATGTGTATGCAAAATTTTATGATTATCCTTTAAGTAGTTAAAGTGTGAAAGCGTAATAAATAAAGAAATTCTCTTTTGAATTTATGATATTATTTAGGGCTAGCTAGCGGAGCACGCGATTCCGTCCGCGTGGAACATAATTTAAAAAAAACAGTGCCTAATAAAATCATCTGAGCTTATTAAGTCCATTTACTTGTTTACTTTATTCTCGTACTTACGCCGCGTCGTCATTAAAATTACAATAACTTTTGATAGAGTGAATTTTAATGAAACCAAGAGTAAATGTTACTCGAGGTTATGCTTTATAATTCTTGGTGATGCGTGTTCATAATAACAGATATATAGACAGACATTTCTAAAAATGTTTGAAATGTATTTTATTATTTATTCCAAGACACCTGCAACGATTTTTTTCACAAAAGTCTAAAAAGTACAGACACGTTACATTATTATTATATGTACAGATATTTAAGCATCAACCTTGTTTATAGATTATTCTTAGTTTGTCGATTATGTTTAAAGTGCAGTTAAAAAATACATCGACTGTTTTAGAATAATAATTGACGGATTCTATTTAAACTGCTTTCAGGAAAAGGAAGCAAAGAAAAAGAGTAAAAACAAAGAGGGTAAGTGTTCATATTAATTTTTTATTCAATTCAAAGTAACAAAAATAATTAATTTTAATTTTATTTTCTTGCTGCTATCGGATTACTTCCTGGTAAGTTTTCATATGAATAAATGAATAATTTGTTTTATACTTCTTCGGCTAAAGATAATATAATTATGTCAATGAATAACATTATTGTATATTTACTTATCGCCGTAAAGTTATCTTTAATAGTTTTTTTTCTTAATTAGTATACACAAAAGTCTTTGAAAATATATCAAAATATATAAAATATCGTTTTATACAAATTCAAACCTAATTAATTACATAATAAAATCATAATTGTATTGTTACTTTATTCACCAATGTGCGCCCCGTATTTAGATATTGTAGCCTATGTCATTTTAAACAAAATAAATGTAACGCCTCGTATGATAAAATCCATCAGACCATTTCGATTTAGATTACCGAACGTACCAGATACACGGACATGTGAATTAAGGAAAATAATCCACATACGAGCTCACGTTAACTTTCTTCGTCTCCTTTCTGTGTTATCTTAATAATATCTTTTGCACCGGAAAACTCATACGCACCACACCGCTTGCCCCTTTATTTCACGACAAGAGAACACAAATCACTGAAAGCGTAGTTCTTAAAAAAAAACAGTAATTTCAACCTTCCTATACATGCGCGTCGGTTTGACGGAACGATCTGCGTCACCTACAGGTATATGTAATGTATGCACGAACGTTCACGCTATTCTCATTTGGAGTAGGCCATGAACCATGCAGGTACTGAGAAGCATAAATTGCCAGCGTTTTGTATTAAAAAAATAAAACGAGTCAAACGGTATGTCGTCAGTCTCACAGACCAACACGCGGGAATAGGAAGGTTAAATTAAGCTATTCGTGATATTTTCTTTAGGGGCCGATCAATTATTACGTAAAAGGAATTTTTGTAATTTCTTACCGCCCCCTCCACATGCTCAGCAAAAGTAAACAATGCTCATGTCCACTACCATGCTTACGTGATCATTTACATAAGTGTTTTTTTACATCAGTTCTGGTTAAATAAATGAATATTGCTGACGTAATCACCACTCAGACCCACCCCCGTACCATCCGTTTTCAACAATAAGCAAAACAAGCTTACTGCACTTAAAAATACTTGAGTTTTAGGCGGGATCTTACTCTGTCCTGTAGTTTTATAATATTTTATTCATAATTTTGTGTTATTTGACTCTTTTTATAATATTGGTGGTGTTTTACGTAATATAGTTCGGTTATCGTGCACAAGTTACGTGGATGGGAAATAATACCATGGAACATGAATTTTGAGATGCCACAAAAACTCCCTGGATAGTTCTAACAAGGGGGTCAACATCTTTTTTTTTATATCATTGGTGGCAAACGAACAGGTGGGTCACCTGATGTTAAGTGATCACCACCGTCCATAGACATTTGCAACACCAGGAGAGTCGCAAGTGCGTTGCCAGCCTAGGTTAGGGGGAGGAGCAAAGGAAGGGGGAAGGGGAAGGGAGGTGGGCCTCCGGCGCTCTCACTGACCGAACGAAATGCAAACATTGCAAGCACTGTTACTTCATGTCGGTTTTCTGTGAGAGGGTGGCACTACCCCGGGCGAGCCGACCCATTCATGCTGAAACCATAGGATATCCATCAAAATCATCTTGTTAGAACATTGAAATTATTACAAGAAACTTGAATTAACATTACCTACTCGACAATGGCAGTAATCATCTAGAAGATTAGTTACCAAATATCGGATTGGATACCAAGATTGGTTATTATATCTAAAGAAGTAAAATTTAAAATGTTCCAAATATATCTAGTAGTTTCTGTGTATATACGCGCTCAACGGTAAATCGTTATATCATCTTATGCAGTTAAAGCTGTTCACAGTGCATGAAGAAAATTGTATATATTATTTTCAGATGATATTCGATCAGTGCTTATCGAAGGAGTGCTGTTCCGCGCGAGGTATCTCGGCTCCACGCAGCTCGCCTGCGAGGGGCAGCCGACCAAAGCCACTAGGATGTTACAAGCCGAGGAAGCTGTGTCCAGGATCAAGGTAAAATAGTCTACTCAATTCCCGGATTACTACATATATATGCTTGAACAAATTTTGGTATAATTACTTTAAAAATTCATATAATAGAATATCTTTATTAACTATCAGAGAACAAAATCATAGGAATAATAATACTTGGTGAATTTCCTGTAACAATATAAAGTCTACAGAAGACAATAAACATTTAATAAAACATTATTTTTTATTTACCCTTTGAGAAATCAAATTATGTTTATTTTTAATTAAATTTTTATCTATGTGCCTTACGTTAACAAATAAATGCATTCTCATAAATAATGAAACAATATACGCTGTATAGTGGCTGACGAAGCCCGTGTGAATCGGTATTATTGTTAAACGATGTCGTTACATACCTATTATTTAGATGTTTTAATGGAATGAGCATGAAATTACCTTGATTTCCAAAACTTGTATTGATATTTACTTGTTCTAAAAAAAATAAGTTCTACCGATACCCATATATATGTGTTTGTCTTTCGTTTAGGAAATGATAATTATATCTGGAAAAAAATCACTGTAATCGTGGACATCTATCTGTTATTTTATTTTAATAAATATACTATAGTTATGTTTGTACATATGTTCCCAAATTTCGTGATAGATATTTATTACAAGGAACATGAACACGACTGTAATTTAAAAAAAAATTGTTAGTCTGTCTGGACTTGAGGCAAAATCGGCTTGTTTTTGTAGATTTTCTCAATACGACATTTTTTTATAATCCTATTTAACCCATCGGCAGATTTTTAAGACCGAGATCTTAAAATGGCGGATCATGTTTTTTAAATAAGTAGCCATTTTTTTAATTATAATTTTACGTTATATAATTTTTTATTGTTCAAGTTTTTCAAATGGAACTGATGGAAATTAAACCCTTAACATTTTGGACACTCCAAGGCTTAAACTTGAGAATATTTACATAATATATTAATTTTGATATAACTAAGCTATTACAACAAATAATAACAAATGCATGCGGAGCCGCGAACACAGTTAGTATAATACCTATGTCTAAGCAAATTAATGTGTCTCAATGACGTATTTTGAGTATTAAAGCTATTTAATATAAGTTCAAATCGATAACAAATATGATTTACCTCATATGTCGTGTATTAAAAAAAAGGTAAATTCATGCTCACTTTGATATATAGTATTGAGAATGCTAGTGGAATACCCTTTATTATATTTAAATACGTTAAAATAAATTAGATTAATAATAAAAATGCCCATGACTTGATACCCTTGTGAATGTTCTGAGTTTCCAAACAGTACATATACATATATATCGTCGTGTATCGTCCTACCGACCTGTCCGCCAAACCATTTTACGCTCTTATTGATTTGGCACTAGAGTAATTTTTTTCAGTGTTTGCTCCTCACTCCTCGACCCGACCCGAGAAGATTCGGATGTCCCGTACTGGCCGGCTAGCCTCCTCTGAAACTGTTTGTCTGTCTGTCGCTTTGTTTTAACCGCTTTGCCGTGCTTTTTATACACCCTATGTGTAATATACTTAAGGATCGATGCTGCTACAACGCTGCGCTAAAGTTTATTGTAGCATGTTATCAAATTTTCAGGTTTACTGGCTGTGTTTTTATTTGTTTCGTACCGGTTTTTCGAGCAAATGGGAACACGGTGTCATCAGACGCCGGCTTCTGTGCACTATATCCATACATAATACGCACTATATAGCATGACACATATCCGATTCACACCGGCATCGATCGACATTTTCCGATTTGTCAATCGAAACGAAGCGCACGCCGCGGGTCGAGCTTTTAAACGCCTACGCACTAAATCGAATTTCTAATTATTTTTTACTGAAGGTTAATCTTTTGGTTAGGTCTGCGCTTTCATACTAATCAATATATGGGATCGATCGATCGCTCGCTCGCTTCTCACATGTCATTGTGTGTTCGTTCATATCCGAGTTGTTTTGCTTGCTTTGCGCCGAAATGTTTTGACGTCGTTATTCTTTCTCATTTAGTTACGCATTTATGTAGATTAGGAATTTTACTAAATGACAGAATATTTTCTATAAAAGCAAGCCAAACAAATGTTTTGAAAGGTTGGGGATTTACAAAATACATTTGGAATATGCATAGTTTTTTAATGTAGTTATAATTTGTGACAATAATTAGCATTTGCATAAATATAATGGCAACGAAGTTCTGCTTTTAAAACTATATACTGAAACTGTGTAATTTTAACGCCTTTATTAGATTAAATTAAACAAAATTGTAAACTGACGCGTGACGCGATTTCATTATTAACGCGTTCCGGTAACTCGGAATGAAAAATAAATTAATGAGCTTGATTACACCGCGCCGAATACTATTATCCGTCGCGAGTCGTCGAGCGAATGTGTCGCTCAGTGAAGCAGCTCGAATAATTCGATAATTCGTCTCGATCTTAAAATGTTCGCTCAGATTTACAAACGGGATTTACGCATAAAGTAAGGAGTTGCTCAGTGAAGCGGTCCGAATAACGCCCTCAGCCACCCGTATTTGAGCGGATCATCATTCGTCTTTAAAATGTTTGCTCATATTTACAAACGGGATTTATACGTAAAGTGTTATACACACTTCGGGGAGAGGCAATGTAGTATGTGAGAGCGAGTGGGTGTCGAGGTACCGCGAGGAGGTTAGCCGGTGTGTCCCGCAGTGGGGCTGCGAGGGGCCGTACTCCGGCGTGTACGCGGCGCCCGCGGCCGTATTCCGGCTCACGTTCCTGGGCTCGGTCGAGGTCGACGAGGACTCGCGCCGGAGGAAGAAACGACCTAAAAAGAACATGGTCGAGGAGGCGGTCACTAAGATCAAGGTGGTTTGGCTGACAATCGGTATTCGATGTTTAAACTGTGTTATTATATGTGTGCGTTACATTTCTAAAACGAGCTAAATTCAATTTCAATCGTACATATAACATGTTTCGTTTTTTTTAAGGTTTCCAGTTTTTATACGCCGAGACCGAGTGCAAATTTATACCGTCCATAATATATTTAGTTTCTTTTTTTATAATTTATATCTTATTACATGTACAAAATTTAAGATCTTGAAAAATAACGTAAAATATTAGGAAAGGCTAAGGCTAAATTTGGGTTTATCTCATTTTGAAATGTAACCACACATATACGTTACAACATCGTAAATATATTTAAAAAAAAAACTGTTTATATTTAGAGGAATGTGTGTGCATGCGTTTCCAGTAAATATATATATATTATATGTTAGTAGAAACCCGATTATATTTATACTTCATAAGCCCGGTTTGGATAGTCTAAACTCTCTTAATATTGTAGCGTATATCGAAACGGTTAATTTCGTTCGGAATTTTAATGTAAAGATTTCATTTAATTCGCTTGCTATGCTTTTATAATTTTATAGGTAATTTGTAATCATGGAAATGGTTGCATTTTCGTTGCTTGTGAATTTATTGTTTATATATTATGGCGTTTTACTTATTTTTATATGAAAATAATACCATAATATATTACAATAAATTACATAAAACTGATTTGCGATGAAAAATATATATTTTCTCATTAGTTTCAACGTCTACTTAGATCTTGTCGTATCCTTTTAAATTTAAACTTTATCGGTATTAGAATTACTTCTCACATAATGCATGCAAGTAGATGTGAGCGTTTTGAACAGATGATATTAATCAAAATATGTTTCCCTTTCCGCTTTCTCGGGCTTCCATCAATCAAATCAGGCTTTGGTAAGTTCTAAATTCCAAATTTAACATCGACATTCGATATCGAGTCGTTTTCACCTCTTAATCGAGATATTAGTCGATAAATCGGTTATTTTTGTAACTATCATAACCAACGAGTAACGTAACCTCTATTCAACCATAGATAATTTAGTTTAATGTTCTCGATAAATACTTTAGAATGCCGTATTAAAAGAATGAAATATATATAATAACCTTTTAATATTAATTTCAGGCACCGGAAGGCGAGAATCAACCGAGCACCGAAGTAGACCTGTTCATATCGACTGAGAAAATCATGGTTCTGAATACGGAACTCAAGGAGATTATGATGGATCACGCTTTACGAACTATATCGTATATAGCAGATATAGGGGACTTGGTGGTTCTGATGGCGAGAAGACGCTTTGTACCACACGAGAACGACTCCGATCAACCGAAACTGAACCGTACTCCTAAGATGATATGTCACGTTTTTGAGAGTGAAGAGGTGAGATTCCAGATTATTACTGCCATAGTTATATTACAGATGTCTTGCGATCATTCCAGTCTTGTAACAAGATGGTGGCCCCCTTGTTAGAACTTTCCAGGGAGTTTTTGTGGCATCTCAGATTCCAAGATCTGTGGTATTATTTTCCATCCACTTTACTTGGGTACAATAAAGCCGAATTATATTACGTAAAACACCGCCAATATTACAAAATATAGAACCAAATAACACAAAATCTATACATATAATAAAATTGTAAAATGAGCGTGTTTGTATTTTTACATTTAAAAAAAAAAGTGTTGCTGGTGTCTAGGGATTAGTAATAAAATACATTTCAAATATTTTTAGAAATGTCTGTCTGTCTATCTGTTTGTATGAATCGAGAAAATCATAAAGCATATCGTCGAGTAATATTTCGTTTTTGTTTCTTTAAAATCGGTTCACTCTATCTAAAGTTATTCAAATTTTAATGACGACGCGGCTTAAGTACGAGAGAAAAGTAGATAAGTAAATGGACTTAATACATTCATATGAGTTTATTAATCGTTGTTTTTTTAACATAATGTTCCACGCGGACACAGCTAGTTAAGAATAAAATATAAAATCCACTACACGACAGACAAAGATCTCGCCAAAAACTCACCAGACTGCTGTTATTCAAATATCATATATATTAACACGTGAAGCCTAAACTTTGTATCTCTTTTTAATGGAATTGGGCGAACGGATGAACGTGAAATTTGGCATAGTTAAAGTTTATATGGAGGAGAAGTGCAGAAAGCTATTTATTTTATATAAAATGCATTAGAAGTACATTAAAATAATTAAAATATGCATTACTCACACTAATGCTTCAATTTTACACAACATATACACACATGCAAATCCAGGCTCAATTCATAGCACAGTCGATAGGCCAGGCTTTCCAGGTCGCGTACATGGAATTCCTCAAGGCGAACGGAATCGAAGACCACAGCTTCGTGAAAGAGATGGACTACCAGGAGGTGTTGAACAGCCAAGAGATTTTCGGTGACGAGCTGCAGATGTTCGCAAAGAAGGAATTACAGAAAGAGGTATACTGATCATATAATCATGTACTTCTCACTTCACATAGTGGGTTGCACGCGCTGTTTTTATCGATTGTGGTTATTTGTAATACGAAGATTTTTTAATGATTTGACAGTTTTTTTAACGTCATTGGAGACATACGAACTGGTGGGTCACTTGATGTTAAGTGATCACCCTCGTCCATAGACACTAACACACCAGGGGAGACGCAAATGCGTTGCCAGCCTGTATTTGAGGGGAAGGGGCAAAGGGGAGGGAGGAGAGAGGAGGGGAGGTGGGTCTCCGGCTCTCTCACTGACGGAACGAAACGCAACAATGCAAGCACTGTTACTTCAGGTCGGTTTACTCCGAGAGGGGGGTGGTGGCAGTAATAGCTACAGCGTGTCTCTACCACCTCTGATTTTTAGTAGAATAAATAATAATAATCATCAGCCTGTAAGAGACCCACTGCCGGGTCGTAGGCCTCTTCCCGGAGGAACATATGGATATCACGACTGTGCCAGCGCACATATTAGCGATTTCAAACTGTAATAAATCCGCAGTTCTATATTCACATACGATGGTACTACAAGAACAATTCTCAGGTTCAAGGTTCCTCGCGATGTTTTCCTTCACCGTCAGCCGAAAAGTTCGTTGGTACATCCCGGGATTTGAACCTGCGAACATCGAAACGATATGCCACCTGCCAAACCACTAGAACACAACGATTTAATAGAGAGACGAGAGAAACTAGATTATATAGTAACATATCGCATTCCAGGTGGTGGTACCGAAGACGAAAGGCGAAATCCTGGGCGTGGTGGTGGTGGAATCAGGTTGGGGATCCATGTTGCCGACAGTGGTCATCGCTAACCTCGCGCCCGCTGGGGCTGCAGCAAGATGCGGACAACTTAATATAGGTTCCAATTCATTCTTAAAACAATATAACATTGAAATAATCACACGACAATTGTAATATTATTATCTACTCGACAATGGCAGTTATAATATGGAAGATTGGTTGCTAAAAATAAAATTAAAACAAAAATAATCTCTTTAGGTGATCAAATAATAGCGATAAACGGCGTGAGTCTGGTGGGGCTACCGCTGTCCACCTGCCAGACGTACATAAAGAATTCCAAGAACCAGACTGTGGTGAAACTCACGGTGGTTCCGTGCGCACCCGTTGTAGAGGTCAAGATAAAACGGCCAGACACCAAGTACCAGTTGGGTTTCAGCGTTCAAAACGGAGTGGTGAGTCGAAGAATTTTTCCTTTTCATTTTTTTTTCTGCGTTTTTTTTATAATAACATATGTCGGGTTGCGATAAAATGCCGTCTCTGTAGATATATGACGTGACTATACTGTATGACTTGATCGATCAATCCACCAAGAACAATCGAATGTAAACGTTAGCCTACACGGAAATGCAACGCTGAATGTAGGTGTGACGTATTAACCGTAGATGTGAATAGCCCAATTATCTGAGCGAGGATGCCCAGTATCTAGTCGTCGGTTGCCTATTAAGGCATTCAGCGAAAGCTGACAACCAACAATAGTGTCGAGATACATGAACAGCTATACCTCCAGCCAATGGCGTTCTAGGTCATTAGTAACTTCCCCGATATATTCAATAGCACAGATGCAGGTCAATAGTATCTCCCCCGATATATATAATACTAGCGGGCTCGGCAGACGTTGTCCCGCCCTGATTATAAAAAAAATCCTGCACAAATTATATACCAAAACGTTCCTCATGAATCACTTTATCCACCTGGTGCAAACAACATAAAGATCCGTTCAGTAGTTTTTGAGTTTATCGCGAACACACAGACAGACAGACGCGGTAGGGGACTTTGTTTTATACTATGTAATGATATACAGTTACATATAAATATAAATGTCGTTAAAGATATGCAGTTTGCTTCGCGGCGGGATCGCGGAGCGCGGCGGAGTTCGCGTCGGGCATCGCATCATAGAGATAAACTCGCAGAGCGTAGTCGCCGTGCCGCACGAGAGGATCGTCAACCTGCTCGCCACATCCGTTGGAGAGGTAAAAATACCCCCAACATATACTACATACATACATACACACAACATAAACAATACACACATCATAAACAATACACACATCATAAACAATACATACATCATAAACAATACACACATCATAAACAATACCCACACCGATTGACAATGGAATGTCATGTAGTGTATTCTTTATATTTTATTCACAATCTTATGTTATTTGACTCTATATTGTGTAATATTCGTGGTGTTTTACGTAATATAGTTTAATTATTGTGCACAAGTGAATGGATCGGAAATAATAGTACGGCGCATGGATTCTGACTTGGCACAAAAACTCACTGGAAAGTTGTAACAAGACGGCCACCATCTTGTTAGTTCATAGAAATGATCGGAAGAAAATCGGAAGAAACTTGTAACAACATTCATTACACACGACAATGGCAGTAATAATCGACTAGAAGATTGGTTGCCAAAAATAATATAAAACAAACAATACACATCCTTAATAACGCCTAAGAAAGGATACTCAATTCAATATTTAAGTTCTAAAATGGCACTTACCAACACTCAAACCAGTTAATAACTTTTTTTTTGTGTTAGTATAAATTAATTGAGAAGGGCCGTTAAGGAACTAGATTGGGTTTTATTTTATTTCTTGCCTAGTAATATTTGAGTGTGTACACACTACATAAACAATATAGGTATATTCGGAATAACTCCTGAAGTAAATACTGAATTCAATAGTGGCATTTATCAACATTTAAACCAGTTCGTAAAACTTTTCCTTTAATTGAGAAGGGCCGTTAAGAAACTAGATCGGGTATTTTGTCATGTAATATTTTAGTGTACATACAACATAAACAATATACATCCGGAATAACTCCTAAATACTCAATTCAATATTTAAGTTCTAAGATGTGTTTTATCATCACTTAAACCAGATCGTAAAGCATTTCATTCATTGAGAAGGACTTAAGAAACCAGATAAGATTACTCATTATTTTTTTACTTGTGATATTTTAGTGTACATACAACATAAACAATATACATCCGGAATAACTACTAGAGACCATAATCAATTCAATATTTCAGTTATAATATGGCATTCATCAGCATAAAAGACTAACACTGGTTCCGAAAACACCCCATTAATTGAGACGGGCCGTTATGAAACTTGATCGGGCTTATCCTTTTTTTCTTGCAAGTAATATTTTTGTATATGTACAAAAAAGTTGTTTGTAGACATACATTACAGTTATATCAGAAGTGAATGCCCATTTTCTATTAATTCTATTTATCAGTGAGATTCAATATCATTCTTAAACATTTTCACGTCTAAGCCATTTTGAAGTGTTTTTAAAATGGTGGTTTGTCTTATAAATCCACTCTAGGAAGATTTTGTGGCAACTCTGAAGCTCACGTTTCGCACTTCCGTAATTGACTTAAATAATTTAGGTTTATTATGTAAAATGTTTTTTTTTATATTTAAATAATAGTATAAAAATGTCTGTAAAACAAGAAATAAACGAGGCTTATATTTGAATTCAACAACAGATACTGATGAAGACCATGCCGACGTCGATGTTCCGGCTCCTGACCGGGCAGGAGAACCCGGTGTTCATATAAGCGCGCTCCGCAATCGCGACACAAGTGCCTGCTTACCCTCACGATATTAACGGGGACACGCGCCCGGCTCTGCCCAGTCTCTCCCCCCCTCATTAAATCCCAATCCCCTTTCCACACATTTAAATCTCAGACCCCTCTTCTCCCCTCTTTAAATCACAATCATATCCTCCCCCCTTGAAATCCCAATCCCCTCTTTAAATCCCAAAACCCTCCCCCAATTTTCTTTCCTTAATAGTGCACTATAGCCCGATTGGTAACACCATCCAACACTTTTCATACGTATTATGGATGAACAAATGAAGGCTATTAGAAATTACATAATTTTAAAAAAAATTAAGATATCATCCAAAGGTATAAGTTAGTCTATCAACCGTTGAATCTGCACTATACATATACATCTCGGCCTAAACTAGAATGTGTCATTTTAAAACACGAGCAGAGACGGGCTCCACGCTTAGCTGGTCGGATAATACTCAAAACAACAGAATATTGTAATGATGATGTGATGTCGAATATTCCAGAACGCTTCAAACGCTTACGTGACTACTGTATAAGATATTTTTAGATGTAAGTCGGTATCTCTCTATATTATAAATTATATAAAAAATGAGGTCTGTACGCTGAAATTATGCCGGAGCTTATATTAAATGAATACAGCATATTTTTTTCGTATCCTGCACAGTTTTAGCGTACGACATATTAGTTATAAAATCAAGGGTAACGATTCTCGTCCGTTCCCTTCAAAGCTCGTCTCGTTCACTGTTAATAAGTGTGAATGAGATGGCGCTAGTCTTATCGAATGTTCGAGAATCACGCCCCGATAATCGGTGATAATTTCTTTTCTCATGACAACGTGTATACATACTCCACGTGATGTATCTTATATATGTATAATAATATCAAAACCCACTCATATCTGCTTAGATGATTATTATAAACATAAATTTAAAATGACGGCCGTTCATCTAAAATTCAAAGGTGTGTTAAGGAACACTCCATATTGTGATTTTACGCCTCTTATGTTAGAATTTTATTTATCACAATATATGTTAAAGTGAAGGTATACGTGTATTTGTATTTCTTTAGGTACTTTAAAAGACTTTCGTCACTAAAATTAATGATTTTTTTATATGTAATCGATGCATTCCATTATTTTTGTTTTGTAATTTATTTTATACTATGTATATTCAGGAAAAAAATTACGAACGCGTCTGTTAATTTTACGGATGTAAAAACAGTTATCTTAATAAGAACATTTTAATCTGCACCATGATT
Organism: Antheraea pernyi; assembly: GCA_015888305.1. Classification (NCBI taxonomy): domain Eukaryota; kingdom Metazoa; phylum Arthropoda; class Insecta; order Lepidoptera; family Saturniidae; genus Antheraea; species Antheraea pernyi. Next base: position 45,977 of record MU160272.1, read on the forward strand.
CAAATCGTGTCGTTCGAATATATATATACCTATAGTTTAGAGAAAAAAGTCGACGTTTCTAGCAAGACGGTGAGCCGATGTTGGAGTCGTTCGACATTTTCTCAGTGTTTTCGACATTTATACGTTTTTTTCGATAATCTATATATCCCGCCTTTACACGAATGAGCTTAATAGTGAAAAAGTAGAATCATTTATTTTTTCCCTTATTTATGGCAATATTAATCAATAATTTCGTTTATAAATGTCGAAAGCGAGAGAATCGATTCGTCGAACGCGATACGACATCTACGGTGATCATATTGAAAGATAATGAATTGATTAGATGGATATAGTTATAATTAAATGGAGCATTATTTCGTGTTGTAGTTATCTCGGAAGGACTATAATATCATATTTTGTAAATTTTATAGTGTCGCTGTAGCTATGTACTATGTGTAACCCTTTACTATGTTATTTATATATATGTCCTATGTTCTTAAGCTTAACGCTCTGCGGACGAGATAACATATATTTATATATTAAAGAATATAATAAACAATTCGTCCGATGAGAATAATCGTACAGTTCTATGATCGGTATACACTACAAACAGAAATGTGTTATAAAAGTTTCATATTGTGTACTTAGCATGTATGAGATCTTTATTAATATAAACAATATTAGATTATTTGTATAACTGCTTCCCGGTTTCATTATTATAATCTATGAATCTATCACCTGTTGTACTTTTTTTTCAAATTTAGAATGTTATTGATTAGGTTAAAATAAATACAATTTGTATACTTGTCATGGGATATATTATCGACATTTTGAGGATAATATTTATCACGGTACTAATAATAATTAAACAAGTTCTAAACTGGTAGGAGGTTAGTCTTTAATAACAAAAAGAACCAATACGCGTATAAATACATTAATCTATTTTGACTAATCAATAACATCCTAAATTGTATTCTACTTTGCATTTTCGATCAGCGCCCGGTAAAGCAAAAAAAAAATCCATAAATATTAATTATAGATCCTAATAATAGACACTCGAGATTGTCTATTCCAAAATGGCGTATAGAGTGACGTCATAACCGGGCACCGATCGCGCTCTTGTATAATCTTCTATTAGATATTACAAATCTGATGTGTAATTTTATATTGCTAGCAGTTGTGAATATAAGATTTATTTACATTGAGGAAACACTGATAATAATATTAAATAGCCATATATGTGGGTGTAGGTCCTGTAAACTGTGAAATAACTATTGTTGTTCTCATTTCTAAGAGTATTATTCTAGTCTGCATTAAAATTAAGAATAAATTGAAAGAACCGGTGTACGCTGTGTGTTTTTTATTTATTTAATTACAGGTTTTCTTCCTAAAAATTTTATTTTTCCGCCGAATGTACAAATGTTATCGTTCCGACGTACGCGTTTCACGTTAATAGCGTCAATGACAGTGAGAGACACTTGAAACAACGTGTAGAAAAGGGATGGAAAACGATGACATTAACTGTAATAGTATATTAATAGTATTTCAACACTCATGCAATTTTATTTTCACATTGCCATTCCGTGTGAGGTTTTGTTTATTGTTTAATTGAAATATTAGTACAAAAGACAATAGACCCAATTTAACTGTAACTGAAACAATATGATAAAAATGTCTGGTACTAAAAGGAGTAAAGCAAACCAGGATAGGCTGCCCGAGCGGCAATTTAAGGTGTCAAATTCATGCCTGGAAATGCTATCGATAGTTGTTTTATTTTGGTACGCACCTTAATTATATTTTTAACAACTAACATTGATTTTGAAGCGTTTGCACGATATGTGTAACGTCTCTGACAGTGGAAACCCGGTCATATTTAGAAAACTCATCCTGGAGGAAAGTGGCGACAATGTTAAGTATATATTCGGAAATTTGTCTACCTGAAACTGCTAATAAACACGACATAACACTATAAATTATCAATAATATAGAAATATAGTTGTTCGGTTATTGTATGACTGGTATTGTATTAGGGTATTTAATAAAAATTATAAATTTTAACTCTCACATAATTCTTTTTTCTTGGTGTTACTAAAAAAAGTTTTATAAAGTTTGTATATTGTTATTTTAATGAATTTTGTTTTTTTGTTATTATTTTTTTATTTTATTTTTTCTAATGGTTGTACAATATCATATCTACAAAACAAAGGCCATTGCATGTATTGAGTCAAGAGTTTCCCTGTAAACGATATTTGATGTTGTTTTATTTTGTGGCATCACATTAAATTGATTTTCAGGAGCTCCGACCCGCGATAGTCCAACGTATAGTTGGCTATGAGTAAAACATTATTATCGTAGGTCGATCCCTACTAATCCGTAGGTTTGGCCTTTGAACTTGTTAATAGTTGGCGCGAAAGATATTTCTACCGGAAATTGAAGTCATTTAAATGGGATTGACAGATCGGTTGAGATCATCGGTATATGAGCAATTTACCAGCTGCTGGGTCGGTGATAATAGTCGCTGCAATTAAATTGTCTTTTAATTCCTTAATAAGCTGTCTCGTCCCATTGCACATAGCTCGGGTGGCTTAAATTGCTCAAAGGCAGGATTGGAATTCCGATTTTAACGTCAATTCATGTGGTGGTAGACCAGAAATGCTTAGTAAATTTAAAAATTCTTGTGGATAATGGACTACGTTTATGATATTAGTCACAGTGTCGATCGATCGATGTAATTTTTAATGGGCCGTGGATTTTTAGAATAATCAGATTGTTTGTTTCGCTGGCAGTATTAATTCTAAGTGATAGATACTATTACCCTAGAACATAACCAATGAAAGTCCTTTTCGTGCAAATTCTCGATACGAGGGTTATTATACTACATCTATTAAAATTTCTAAATTATGGACTATTTTGCCCAGGGATTCATCCAGAAGGATGTTATAATATCCGCTTAAATTTATCGTAAGGAAATTCCTTCCCCAAGTTGTAACAGTTGTTATGGGAACTCACAATCTAAGATTCCATGAAGATGAGCTCTCATATTGGTCAGTAATTTTAAATTTTCAATCGAAGTTCATAAGGGAGACGATTTCAAACATGATTTGATTGTATTTGCTCACGTTCCTCTGTTAATGACGTGGAAAGTCTGTCGGGAATTTCCAGCAATCCATCTCCAACGGAAGTTGATAAGCGGAATCAGCCGGTTTTCCATACTTTAAAGGAGTTACAGGAATTCCCGACGAAGCAACTGCTGTCGCTATCTTGCATGATTGTCTTATCGAAGCAAGTATCAAATTCGCAAGAAACGATTTTCCAGTGATACCTGGAGCATAAAAAAAATATTTTCTCATTATTCACGCTATGAACTATAGCCTCAAAATCATGTATTTGATCTGGGACTAATTTTGGCAGGTTCTCATTGACAAAAGCGGTCAAATTATTTGTATTATAATGATGTGTGATTATATCTGTATCATTGTTTTCGGTAGGAACTGGAGAAGGTAATCCAAAATTACTTAGGCTTTTATCATTTAATTGCAATAGTTTATTTGAATCGAACCTTCATTATAAATGCCCTCACTGTATAGTACGGCGAATTCTTGATTTTGCTGTCTGATTCTATGTCCAATATCTTCACATAAATCGTCTTTGAAACCGTTCCATAAGCTAGCGGGGTGAGCGACAACCATTTTTTTTTCTAATACTTACATTTTTAAACTGGAATGGATTGTCCGAATTGAATAATACAAAAAGTTATATAACGGTATTGTAGAAGTCTTAAATATGAAGTAACTTATTTGATAAGAATTAATATCAAGGTACAACTAAAGAGCCTCTCTAAGAGGCGTCGTTTCAAATAAAATATTAAAATAGAAGAACACTTTGTGGCATAACTGTAATAGTTAAGACAAACGCTCTCGCGACCCTTTGTAGATAAAGCCGTGTTCTGCAAAGTAGTAGTACATTATTTTATTGTATCATCAATAGTTTTCGCAACGCATGCGATGTAAGAAAATGTTTAGGTCATATTTTAAAACCTTGGGTTACATTATAGGAGTTTTAATAAGGATCCTTATTTTTTTTTATAGCTTATGACATTCAGGGATAATATAGCTTCCCAACGGTGAAAGAATTCAAATCGGTCCAGTAATTTCGGAGTCTATTCAATATAAACAAACAATCAAATCTCTCCTCTTTATAATATTAGTTTAGATGAGAACTGACAGACGGCAACTTTAAAAAAAACATAGGAACAATTTCATTGATTAGAAATTCAGTAATTTTTTGTTAATATTTGATATTAACTATTCCACATTTTTATTCCAATGAAATAATCCAAATATGATAAAAAATAGCAACAATTAATCAATATTCAAAGACGTGTTAAAAGAGTACATATTGTAGTATGCGCTTCTCGTGTCAGAATTTGATATGTTACGGTATATTCATTAATTCATTCAATCCATACATAATCGAAAAGCTATGAAGGATATACACTATCACATTTGTGTTCATCAAGAATAAATATAAAAAAGTTTGGCAAGAACTACGTCTTGCCTTTTTGCCTTGCCTTATTTCGGTCTATAATTCCAACAGCCCGTTCAAAATTCCATTCGTTACAATTTTTGAAGTAATACTTCGTTAGGCGCGACTAGGAGGTAACTGGACGACAATGCAACGGAAGTCCGTTACGGCAAATGGCGTCACGTTTCTGTTCCATCCGGTTTTTACATGTGTTTGATTTTGTCAATAAATAGTTTATAAACAAATCAATCCAAAATTTTTGAAATACATAATCATAAAAAATATTAAATAGAATAATAATAAAAATCATATAATAAAATTAATTATGTATATATGGGCGTGCGACCGTGCTGCCATCAGGTTTCAATGTAAATAAGTAATAAATTAAATCAAAGCTTCATTATTTATAGTGCCATCTATGAGCTAATTCGGAACTTATATAACACGAGAGAATTGTTTTAAAATATAGCGGTCGACGATAATAAATGTTTATATTACTAGTGTTACATAGTTAATAAACGCCTTTTTGAGTGCTCATTTGATGTATTTATTTTTAACTTAATCGCTATATATAAATAACACCAAAGAAGTTTTACTTCAATCGTGTGTGACGGTTACACGCACTCGTTTTTTAATATAATGGCATATCTATTTCCTGTTGTAAACTATCCTTTTATGCATATTACCTACACAAAATAATTTCGATATTTTACATCAGCCTGGCGTCCCGCGACTGCTTACAATTTTTTTTCCATTATGTTCGATCATTATCTAAAATTTGAATACCGTATTAGTAATTAAAAAACTTGCATAACTGTTATGATTTTTTTTAACTATAAGATTTTTAGCATTTGCTCGCATTGTTTCGCTCGTGTTAATGAAAATTTAAGGCTAACCCTCGTATTTTCCTGTACCGCTGACAATGTGTACGCAAAATTTCATGAGGATCAGTTGATTAGTTACGGCATGAAAGCGTAACAAATAATCAAGGTCATATTCGAATTTATAATATTAAGTCGTATTTTTAGGAATAAAAACTATATCCATGATATAGAATTTCAGAGCTGTCAGAGCTTATGTAATTTGTAGGAACTAACAGAGACTGCCTCAAGACCTGAGAGCCTGTTAACTTTTAAATAATGTTTCTACGCAGATAGCACCAAACACTCCTTAGCTTAACTAACTGTTCATCAATCAAAAATAAACGAATGCACATTAGAGGCGTCACAAGATTTCGTACCACCTAAAAACTTGATAGGACCAACTCGAAACATTTTTTTTTCGAACTGACTACGCTATTGACCAAGCAAGGTCTTAACAGCATCACCGGATTACGCCATCTCGAAACAGTAACGAAATATCTCCATGAGTAAGATTTTAAACTCATTTCAGAAGATACGTTTATATTGATAAAGATCATGAAGTATTTACAACTACTACACATGTAGATTCATCACGTCTAATAAATTTAATACCTATATAGTTATCAAAATGCGTATGATTTATTCATTACAACCGACCCAGATAGTTTAATATAAAACCCGGGCTTTACCAATGACTACGAGAAAAATTTGTCCCCGTAATGTTTTTCCACTACTTGTAAGGAACCTACTTTAAGTACAGCGGTAAGTTTATATAAAATTAAATTTAAATAAAAGTACGTTTATATAAAAAGGTATGATTTCATAAAGTAATTGGAAATTAGACAAATATTCTAGTTATAACCTTACAATTATAAAATTCCTAATAGAGAATTTGTGATAATAGCTAAGATAATTCTTATTAAGGGTCCTTTTGTCTTTACGTCTTATGTACAGATATGTATCATCACTTCGCTTGTGTTCACCACAGTGACACTGAAAATAGCACACAGATCACCCCCAAATACCTACCCGTAGTAAACACACAGGAAGGGCTTTATTTTTTTTCAACCTTGGTTAGTTCATTTTAGCCGTGTTGGCATATACAAAATAAATGTTTGAGGTATGAGGTACACCATGCTGGTAGATATTTGTGTCTCACTAATAGTATATGTATGATTAGCTTAGTTTAAATTCGCGTTGTTGCTTCTAAGACAACAGCTCAAGCCGACGTTCGATAACTTTGACACCATTGAGCTTGTTGCCAAGCGGTTGAGTGCCATAAGCGTTCGCCTCACTAGTCCGATGAAATTGTAAAGGCTCATCAGACCAATAGCGTCAGTCAGTTCAAGAAAAAAATAGACCAGCACTTCTCACTATATTTGCAAAGCTCTTTTTATTTATAAGTCTGGAGTTTTTATTTGTAAGCCTGTGTTCGTGATATTTTACTATCTTTGCATCTGCAATATATGTGCACTCAATCAAAAAACCTCAATAATGCAACTTAGATAAGCAATTCTGTTTGCATTTTGACTACTGAATGACGAATAGTTATAAAAAGGAAAGGTTTGTTTGCTGGAAGTAATTAATGTCAAGAACTAGTGATCCCATTTCAAAAGATTTATAGAGAAAATAACGTTACCCCCACGTGACAAGCTATTATATCCTATTGTTATTAAAACTTACGGAGTCTTTCCGGTGAAGCTGCGAAAGCCCATCAGGCCAATAGCGTTAGTCAGTTTAAAAAAAAGCGTACGGATTTGTGTACATATAATTTAAGTATCACTTTCTAAATCATATTTACTAGGTTAATTTTAATGAAGTTTAGGTCAACGAGGCCCGTTATACAATATATACATCAGTTATGTTCAACATTAATATCATCAAAATAAACTCGAATTTTCAGCTGCAATCCAACAGTAGAATGTTTACTAGTTGATACTTTAATATAATATGAATCACTATGAGGAAACTGGGTGTAACAACAACTGAGTGATAAATTTGTATTTCTATTCATCAAACTCAACAACAAAATTTATTCTTATGTCATTGTAATACATTCAGACGTTTATATAAATCTCCAATATTTCACTTCAGTTTAAATTTAAACTTTACTGAATGTATTAAAATTATAGTGTGAGTGAATAAGAGCTATAATTATAATGTGTTGCAATTCTGCTTATAAATATTATAAAACAAATTGGCTTGTCGCATGATTCCTTATTTATTCTAAACTAAGTAACGGATTTTGATACGGTTTTCAGTTGTTTAGAGAACTTTTAGAACCGGAAGATTTATGTGCAGCAATCATCCTCACAAAAACTATATGGTGGATGGGATTCTCTTTTTCCTTATTTTCGAACTGGGGTTGCTTAGATTATCCTTTTTGTTTTTCTCCATGGGGAAATCCCTAACGGATATCCATCTCGCCGGGCAGCAGAGGATGGATATGCCCGAGTCGCATGGACTAAAACCCCATGGTACCTTCTTACACCTTTTGGCCGGAGGAGCAGGCACTGTCTAATCGACACTACATCTGCTCCTCCAACAGGTGTTGTCCCCTCCTAAGGGACACAAACTGCGGCATGAGGCGTCAAGATGGTTGACCCCTCAAGAGGAAATGAGTGTTACCCGCCCTAACGATCTGTGGGAGTCGCATCAGCATAATGCACCTCCACCACATGGGCCTGTTCAGTTTAATTGTCCGGAGCGACGGAGATTGTTTAGATTAGCCTAGTTGTCAAATACGAAATTCACGTTCGAATTCGTGAGGCTCACAGACCGGTACACATGTGTGTGTCACGAATTCTTTTATGTATGAATAGAATGAATAGTCACTCTGGCGCCCTTGCGCTTGTTGTCAAGTGGCGAAGTGCCTTAAGTACTCGCCTTAGTCCGATGAAACTGTGAAGGCCAGCAGGCCAATAGCGTAGATATTACGAAAAAAAAGTGTATAATACATGTATATTACATAGAGTAGAGAAGAGTCGATGTGTTCTAATGAAGACGTACAAAGTAATTTTCGAGCGCTTACAATGTTGACGTTAGCTAATTCTTACTGGATAAATTTGAATTATATTCTACATTTTAGAAGTGCTTACAGAAAATCACTCACAGTACTCATTGTTATTTTTTATATATTATTAAAAGATGATTTTTATTTGCGACGTTATGTTCATCGATATAGTATCAATCCTTATTGTCTTGGTGTCACTATCGTTGATTGATAATTCCCACATATCAGTTACTTTCAATCAAACTATCTGACCAGGAGGACATCCATGACGGTTTCAAAGTCAATGTTAAGGCTCCATATAGCGTTTTTCAAAGTCACGTTAAAAATCAAAGTCAATGTTATGGCTCCATATAACGTTTTTCAAAGTCACGTTAAAAATCAAAGTCAATGTTGTGGCTCCATATAGCGTTTTTCAAAGTCACGTTAAAAATCTATGTAATAAAATATATACGAAGTTTTTTCCGATGAAAACGGTTTTAAACGCGAAGTTTTTTTTAAAGGAATCATTTAAAATACAATTACAATATGTAAAATTATCATTAATAGAAGTATGTAATCGGTCATTAATCAAAGTTCATTAACTTTGTATAAGCGCGCAAATAGTTTTGACATTTATTAGTGTATAGATAAAGATAGTCAGCTATCAGAGATAAAGCAGGTATGCACATTATAGATCAATGGCACTGCTTGTTTCTACATGTTAAATATTATGAATAAATAATTCAAAGTCATTCGAGTAGGATAAAAATATATATAGACGATAACGACGTACAATATAAGGTAAATACGAATAAAAATATACTTTGCAGTTTTTCTAAAACATTGTTATTGTCTTCTTACAAATGCTTATTTGACTGTTCGAATATTTTTTCCATACATATATTTTATAATGCCCTGGCCACAGGAAAATATCCCAAATTAAAGTAAAGCTAAGTACAAATTATATTTAACAGATTGCGGTGAACACTGACTCTCCATTCGTTCGTCGGCGTAAACATGCGGCTTTTTGAAGTGAATTTTCTTTAGGCGCATTGAACACTGAACGAAAGCGAACCATCATACTGACACTGAAACAAGTTTACTTGGTTAGGCCAAAAAACAAATGATTAAATTCTATCCAGTACATTTTGAGTGACCTATATCATTTTGTTCACATATATCCGATGCTATGAGCCACCAGTACTCTAATAATGATATTTAAAACCGCATGAGGTGTGATAATGATGTTACTGACTATTTTTTACTGTGGGTCATAGATTTTCCACGTAACGTACCTACCTAATTACCGAGTAGAACTTCGCTTATCCTTCACTAAATAAAATCCAGTAATAGTGACTAATGATTCAACAAATATTATCTACATTGCGTCTGAGCCATATTTATTTAGTTGCTGGCAACAATCCGCTAATTCGTTTACGTATTTAAAATATAAACCTCGATAAAACATGAAAATGTTAACAAAAATTTAAAAACCGACTTCCATAAAATCTATTCTTAAAAACACTTTTTTTTTAATTTCTCGAACTGACTACTATTGGTCTAGCAAGGCCTCAACAGCTTCACCGGACTACAAATTAAAAATGAGTCAAAACGTCTCTGACCATTGGTAAGGATCTACCTTCAAATCAAAAAGGCGCTTATGAACGCCAAAGCTACCAATGGTTTGGGAAACAACAGAGTCATCGAGAGGACCCGGCAAGAAACTCGATCTGGTTTATCTTTTCATGACATATATCTTTAAAAAACGATAGTTGTGTTTGTGAAAAAAAATCGTTTTGAGTGGATGTACAGAGCCCTCTCTGACGTTCCCAGACGTCATTATCGTTCACATATCGATCCACCCTATAATAGCACCATGTCAAGCAAATTTTAATGTCTAAATGCTATTATAGGGTGGATCGATATGTGAACGATAATGACGTCTGGGAACGTCAGAGAGGGCTCTGTACATCCACTCAAAACGATTTTTTTTCACAAACACAACTATCGTTTTTTAAAGATATATGTCATGTTACTAAATCCAGTTTATCTAAATTTTTGCGGACTTACATTAAATTATCAAGGATGTATTGGGATCATAAAGATCTAGTCTTAGATTGCCATAAACCTACCAATATCTCAAACAGTATACATTTCGTATTCTATTTTGAGGAGTTCCCTAGTGTATCTTCAAAATCTAAAGTCCAATGCTAATGAAATGGGAACCCCGTGATGTCCTTTACAATAGAAAAGGAATTTTTGAAATTGTGTATAAATAATAAAGTTATGGGGTAAACAATTTATTACGGGATTTTTACCGGTAGATACTGGACATTATAAAAAGTAATTTAGTTTATTTTAATTTAGATTAGCTGTTACCCGCGACTTCGTCCGCATGAAATTTAGCAAAAATAATTTGTTCGCTGTAAACATGTGCGTAAGACGTGTGTTGTACTGTACCTCAACAATAAATATAATTGAAATTCATATATGTGTATTTATGTATGTAATCTGAATTATATTGTCTTTTTGGACATTTTGTTTTATTTATCGCGTTTTCGTTTACATAACTCAGTAACCATAGTAACATATAATAATATTGTATTGAATTCAATGAGCACTATTTAAATTGTCAAATATTAAAAACTGCTTAGATAGATATAGTTTTATATCTTGATTTATATTTATGCAATATTTCAAGACGTCAGTTCATTCATTGTTTATAATTCAACATTATAATTATTAATAGTAATTTTGAAGATAGAAGAGGTATTTTTAATAAGATATTAGACCATAAACATATTACTTATTGACAATATGGGCATATTATATCTTTAAGTCATTGTTTCATTAGTTCCTTTCCAGTATAAGTGAGCATTGAGGTACTAATATGGTGGGTTAATGTTCCAAATATGTTGCTGATGATAAACCTCATTTGACACACTGTTAGTATTTATATATCTAATGTATACGTTACATGTTACTGTAAGTAGTGTGAGTGTCACGTACTTACTATTATTTTTAAAGAGCATTTATATAATTGTACATGGTCTCACAATTTTATACCATTACATAGTATAAAACAAAGTTCCCTACCACGTCTGCCTGTTCGCGATAAACTCAAAAGCTAGAGAATGGATTTTTATGCGGTTTTCGCCAATGGATAGAGTCATTTACGAGGAACTTTTTAATATATAATAGTATAAAACAAAATCCTCTACCGCGTCTGTCTGTTCGCGATAAACTCAAAAACTACTGAAAAGATTTTCATGCGGTTTCACCAATGGATAGAGTCATTCACGAGGAACTTTTTAATATATAATTTGTCCAGGATTTTCTTATAATCAGGGCGGGACAACGTCTGCCGGGCCTGCTAGTTTCTTTAATACAATTTTAAAAAATCGCGTGCGGACCTTCGGGTACAGCTAGTATATAATATAACAACAATCTGACGTGTCTGTACTTTCTAGATTTTTGTGAAAAAAATTGTTGCAGGTGTCTTGGGATAAATAATAAAATGCATTTAAATAATTTTTACTTTTTAGAAATATCTGTCTGTTTATATGAATACGCATCACTGCTAAAATACTATGTTCACGATAATACCTAATACGAAAATCATAAAGCACATCGTCGAGTAACATTTAGTCTTGGTATTCATTAAAATCGGTTCATTCTATCAAAAGTTATTGTAATTTTAATGACGACGCGACTTAAGTACGAGAGAAAAGTAGATAAGTATGGCCTTAATATATTCAGATGATTTTTTTAATCACTGTTTTTTTACGTTACGTTCCACGAGGACGGAGTCGTAGGCACAGCTAGTAATAATATTATAAATACGAATTTGATAACGCTTTCACCCCTTAATTACTATCATGCAATTTGGACACACTTTCAGGGGTACCCAAAAGGATGTCTTAGTACATTTAATCCAGAAAAAATGTAGTTCCCGAAGGATAGACCATCAAGTCTACTACATTAACGCAAGTGAAGCCGTGAGCAAAAGCCAGTAAAATGATAAATAAAGCTGATCGTCTTACGATGATATTTTCTTAAGTGTAGGTAGAGATATCTAATTATCAACTGAAGTGGTCCTTAAATTATGGACAAGTTAAACAAAAGATGGCGTATTAAAAAAAAAACTACCAACGTCTTCTGTGAAAAGACAACTTAATTTTTAATAATTTTCACATATTTTCTATTATGCAAAAAAAGACGCATTTGTTTTTAATACGCGCTATAGAAGGTTACGTGTCCAAGTGTTCTTAAAGTCATTGCTATTGAGTAATTAATCTAGTGCTGTAGCAATTTCATGTCCTGTCCAACTTAAACAATACCAACTTTACGTATATAAATTTTATCAGTAACATACACTGACAATGAATAAAAGCATTGTGAGGAAACTTAAAAAATATAATATAATATAAATTTGGTAGTATGAGAACCTAATTTATTAAAAGAAACCTCCAAATTAAAGTCTATTGAAATACATCTTTGGTCAAACTAGAAAAAAGTATAAAGCTAAAAATATACTGAGCGTCTGTTACCAACAAAAAACTTTCCAATCACACGAATTTAGGCCATTACACTGGACACTATTTACTGCAGCAATTTAATATATAAAGAAAACTTAAGTATGTTTTTAATCGTCAAGGTCTTATTATTTGTGAATTGAAATTGTAATTTTGTAGTCTCAAACAACAGTTGTCAGTATGAACTCTCAATGTAAAACTATTTTGTATTTTTTTCTTTCTTATTTAATTCTTGACATTGTGCAATAAAATGTTATTCCGGTTATGATAAGTTTTACCTACACTCTAAATATTTTACCCAGAATATCTACATTCTGCTCATTCCAATATATCTCTGGTGTAGATCTTAGCTAAGATTATTTTCAGAACTTATTATAAATAGTTATATAATCTTGGGAAATAAATAAGTTTGCCTTTAAGAAAACTCAAACATAGCATTAGAAATCTTTATAAAACCATCAACATTTCTCGGTTTTTATATGCCCACCTATTTCTAAAACGAAGTGAATAAAATACAAAGGTAAGGTTCTAAATAATCCTGTTAATTAGTTAAACAGTACAATTTATTGTATTGCACAGAGGCCTGTTGTTCTGCTTCTAACCTAATGTGCACTTCTTTTACATTATACAGGGGGTTGTATAGATTTCGATTACTTTTACATTTATAATCTCAAATACTCATAATAATCTATACATCCAAGTATACAGATTGACAATAACTGTCAAATGTGAATCTGACAGGAGTTATTATTGGTTATACTATTTATTTTGGTAACTATTGTATATTGTAAGAACAAGGTTAAACCATTGGCCCTGAAGAAGCTTCTAAAACTGTTGAATTCGAATCGGTAAGTTCATATATAGGAATGGAACTTTAATATTTTGTATACTGAAATGAAACCTTCTTATAAAAGTATAAATTAACCAAGTAAAATAATTATAAGAATTGGTAATACAGTCTCTGAAGTAATTGCGAACAACTAAAAAAATTGACATCCTTACGTTTTTAAAGTCTTTTTAAAACCCAACACAAATCATAAAATTTTTATCAGTAATCTTCATAAAACGGACCAAAAACGTCATTTCTTAAATAACAAAACAGAAATAGGAAACAGGCATCCAGTTATATAACCAGCCTCAATGGAATTTCCAAGATCAGTTACAATAAATGAATATCCATAATTGTATTACACCATCTCGGGTAAATAACATATATGCTATGTGCATTTTTTGAAGATTTTAACTATCATGAGTAGTTTTCTATTCAACGTTTTAATAAGACTGATATGTCTAATTAAAAACGTATATTATTTTGGTCTGACAAAAACAATATGTTGCAAACTGTGGTTGGTTTATTTAGTGTTACATTGCAACTGACGCTTTACAGCTTAAAAAAATTGGTGGCATTGGCGGTCCTACAATAATACTTGCATACACTCTCTAACTCTCCATGTCTTTTGACTCCTTAAGCAAAAATAAGCTACAAAACTAAGCCAAGTACTATTGTGTCAATGTCTACATTTTATAAACAGATTATCTAAAAATAGTATTTTATTCATCTATGTAAGGAAGAACATATATGACATCAATACATTTAAAGAGACCACATTCAAAATTAATCGAGTTATGCTTAACTCAAGGCAAGTTGTGTAATACAGGAAAAATTATATAAGGAAAATTATCCCCTTTATGTCTATGCAGAAATTGAAATGTCTAAGCAGAAATTGAATAAAATTTGATATTAATAATACAGTTTTTCATTAGAGTGTTTGGAAATGAAATATTGGTTTAGCTTTTTGTATATTATGTATTTTGAAGTTTGCACAAAGCCAAATTAAATTTACATAAATACAATTTATTGATAACTTTTATACAAGACGTAAATAGTACACAAAAGATCCATAGTGAATAAACATTGATACCAGCTTATTCAGTGAACATAATGCCTATAATGCTTTCACTTTTTCTAAATTAAAAAAAAAACAACTCAGAATCACTAGAGATCAGAAACGGATAATCAAAGCACATTTCACTTACATGCAAAAGATGGTGTCTCACATAATTCAAACAAAGACATTCAACTTTGTGACTGTAAACACTATCCTTTGTATTAAATTAATCAAATCTGTAAACATGATATATACATTTAAGTCTCCAGGTATGTTTTAATCACTATTCAACTGTAATAGTAAAAAAATAGGCATACCTAATATCGTAACGAAGCTATATGTGAATGAGAAAACAATGAGACTGGTTCTGGGACATACGGGAGCGAGGCTACGGAGAAATGCAAGGGACCGGCTGGCAGCCTGGCCCACTAATAATAAAAATGTATCCACAATTGTCTCTTCACAAGTTACTTGGTCTAAGGTGTAAAACATAACTTGCACTTTAAAAACATGACATATCTGTTAGATCCGTCCTCGTGTCGCGCGCTGGGGCACCGGGGCGCGTGCCTGTGAGCGCGACAGCTCAGTTATCCATAGCGTACCTCCGCGTCCAATCTTTTGCGTTCCGGATCGCTTCGCTCTCGTTCACTTTCCACAGCTCTGCTACGTCGTTTGCCAGCGGGTCGTCGGGGTTCGGCGCCGAGAGCAGCGCCTGAATGGACAACAGCACCGTGCGGATCTGAAGCGCCGGACTCCACTTATCTTTCAGTATATCGAGACATATACGTCCGAGCCGATCTATATTCGGATGGTATATTTTTGTTATAAACCTAACCTTAGGCGCCGACATGGGATAGTCTTCCGGCAGAAATAGTTCTAATTTGAATAGTCCACCTTCGAATGGCGAATCCTCTGGGCCGGTGACGATTACATGGAAATAACGAGCGTTGGTCTCACTTGGCACCGCGCTGATCCCCGGCACCGGTTCCTGCATCAGTCGTTGTGTCTCTTTGATTATTCTACGTGGTAGGGCTGCCATTTTTAAATATGCGGTCTAGCGCAATTTGTCAAATGTAAGCGAGTACTCATATAATTGTATATAAACTAGTTATCTTGCACCAAACGCGTTTATATTGATTACTGAGGCACGTTTTTTCAACTAACAAATTACAATAGCGTTTTAGCCATGATAATGCTAAAAACGCGACTACAAAAGCGAAGATACATCAATTTTTTAATTCATAGACAAACTAAAGTTTTAGGCATAAAGATCGCGTGCAAAATAGAAATCGATGCGTTTTATATGTAGACAGAAGTTCTAGACTTTTATAAATGTCAATCTTGTGATACTGTTTTAATTAAATTTACATATTTATAAATTGTCTTATTTACACCATATAATTATTTAAAAATCACATTTCTAAAAATTTTACTTCTTTATAATGTAAAGTTGTTCTGCTACTAATCGCTAGATGGCATTAATAATAGTAGTTTGATAATGACATTATCTAATGTATATTATGTATTATGTGGATATTATACATATATTTAAATTGAGTTGAATGTATTGTATAAAAAATATTGAGTTTTAAACAATATTAATTGAAATGGATGGATTCATTTGGATATTATAGTTTATTATAAAACAATTTATTTTTAAATTTTGGGGTATAAACATATAATATCGTTCAGCCATAATAAATACATGTGGTATTATGTCGATGAGATATTAATTGACTATTTAAGTCAATATTGACAACGAAATCTGGAAAATTAATAGTCAACATTATGTGGGAAAATAAATCCATGATTATTTCAATCAAATCAATAAAATGTCATTTTGCTCAAACTTTTAATAAACTTTAATAGCTAACTAGAAAAATATGAATACCAAAGAAATATATTCATTTTTTTTACGTTTTCAAAATCTTTCAGAGATGAATTTAAAAAAAATTCTTTCTCACCGCTCACCTATTATTAAAAAAATACGTGCGTGTATCATTGTACACACGTAAGAAGTGAACCTTCTTTATGACATCATTTTTTGAAAAATGATCTACTATATTTACAACTTTACAGAAATTGGTTAAATAAAGCTAAATTAGATAAAGTTTAAGTAAAAGGCTTTTATTATTATAAACATGGATACAAATAATTCAATTATTTTACCTTATTGTTACTAAGATTATAATAGCATTTCATCAATTAATAATTAATAATAGAATTATTACTATTATTGTTATCGTTATTATATATTTTTGAAATATAATGGCTTATGATAACTGAAATATGAAATATATGGTTTACATTCCACGGAATCTGATCATTGTGAGCGAACCTTTAGAAATAATCATGGCGCGTAACGGAAAAACGTTACATACGTTTTTACATGCTCTAAAATTCCTCCCTACGTCGATAATGAAGTTTCATTTCAAAAAGTGAAATTTTGCGTATGTAACTCCGGAATTTAACTGATAACATTTTAAAATTCCTATCAGTAAAAGGAGCCAACATATTGTAGTTAACTTACATAAAAATTGATGTTCGTATGTTCCGGTTTTATAAGTTAGCGTGCCATATGTGCAATTTGTATTTATAATCGCCTTCAAAAAAGGAAGTGGTTATTTGTTCTACTGCATTTTTTTTGTTTAGTTACTATTGGCACTTGAATGAAAGTTACTGGCAAAAGTGGCAGGCGATGTGTTTTAACAGATATGTGTCTTTCATAAAGGTTTCGACGTTTTAATTTAATTGTCTGGATAATACAGAACTGAATCCGAGACAGGATACATATCATTCGTTTTATGTAAAAGACAAGCGTTACTGAAAGAAATTCAATTAAAGATAATATGTAGAAGCATTTTCATAGGAAAAAGTTAAGATCTTTAATATGCATTAAATAATTATGTACTAACAGTATTTATAGTTTCATTGTAAGTAATTAATATATTAGAATCATATAATATAAATAGGCGTAGTCCGGTGCAGCTGTTAGCAGTCCGGTGAAGTTGTTAGGGACCTTGCTTGGTCAATAGCGTAGCTAGTTCGAAAAAAAAGTATGAATAGGACAAAGTTACATTAAATAAAATTTGCTCGCTAGACAAGATGTGTTGCTACGTTATCGTTACGGGACGAACTCCTAGCAAAAAACTGAATAGCGCAACTCTAAAGTAAACACAAAGGTGGTAATAACACAAATAATACAATATTTGTTATTATAATACAACCATTATGTTATTCTTAGTTTTAGGTTGTTTTATCCAACATTCTTGAACAAAACAGAAACAGAAAAGTCTGTCCTGAATTCCCGCAATGCTGTGAATAAAATGTTAACTTTGTTACTGTTTTAGAGTAGAGATTATTTTGTTTTATCTTATAATGTGACAGGTGCGGAAAGCGTACGAAGTTTGATTGCGAAAGTCATCATGTTCACCTATTTCTGCCTCATATTAGTAGTACAGTAAATACTAGCCGACCCGTGCCCACTTCGTTGGGCGGTAATACGTAAGCATGGAATGGTTATTTTGCGCTAAAACGCAGCGGAAGCTCTAAAAAGAAAGAAATACCCCGATTTTACAACATTCTTAATTGCTGCTCCGCTCCTATGGGTCTTAGCGTGATGATATATAGCCTATAACCTTCCCTGATAAATGAGCTATATAACATCGAAAGAATTTTCCAAATCGGACCAGTAGTTCCTGAGATTACCCCTTACAACGTCACAAACTCACAAACTCTACCTCTTTATAATATTAGTATAGATAAATGATGTTAACAAAAATTGGAACAAAGATGCCAGTAAAAAAAGTTATACATATAAACGTGTTGTTTTAATTATTATACGGGATTATAGACAGCAGTTGGACTGTTTCCTCTTCATACCATTGAAAAATGATATTTTATAATCAAAATTAAATACAAATTTATTCAATTATGCTCTGGCGTTT
The DNA here is from genome assembly GCA_015888305.1 of Antheraea pernyi. Taxonomy (NCBI): domain Eukaryota; kingdom Metazoa; phylum Arthropoda; class Insecta; order Lepidoptera; family Saturniidae; genus Antheraea; species Antheraea pernyi. The sequence continues at coordinate 64,706 of MU160272.1, forward strand.
ATTAACGGTTACAACTCTAAACACACCTGACATCGAAAAGAGTAGACTTCAAACTTGACTGGATATCGTTTTATTATATATATTTATTATTACTATACTATATTATAGTCACTGTTTTAGCTGTTGTATAGAGAAGGGTGTGATTTGAAGACGTTCAAGTAATAAGCTACAGCTACTTAATAGCCTTCTGACATTAAAACCTGCCTAACACGTTGCTTAAATTCACTATGCAGCAAACCGTTAATGTGCCTTGGGACCCCACACTACTACCTATAATCTACTGGTTTTACTGAGCCTCAACTCAATTCAAAAATACCTTATTCAGTATGGCCCTGAAAAAACGCTTATGAGTGTCAAAACTATTAGTGGTTTGGAAAAGTGCCCCGTCATGGAGAAGAATCGACAAGAAACTGTATCTGCTTTGCTTTATATCGTAGATATTTTAACAAAAATACACAATGTTGTTATTAGCATTGCGTACGTTTAGGTAATAATTGCCTTTTGACATCAAAACTCACTTGACATAATGCTTGAACCTACTATCCGGCAAATTTTATAAAGTGTCTTGGGACTTTGCTGTAAAATCTAACACTATTACCTAAAAAAATGTTCCTGGTCCTACTGTACCTGCAACAGGGGGTGACCAATTTGTCAATATATGTAGTATTAAATCTTTCACTCAATCTAGCGCATCTAAGCTTTTGTAGATTTACATTAAACTATCGAGAATGTATAAGAAGGGAAGAGTTAAGATAATAATGAATTGAAAATTAATGTGTGTTATATTGTATATAACTCGAAGTGCCCATTTATGTAATTGAAAATGGTATCTACCTCAACAGCCGTCTCCCACAGCAAAATATCATGAGATATTAAGCTATGGAAGTAAGCGAAGTACACTATAACCAAACAGGGGCGATGTTTGTTAACTGGCGATTTTTTTTTATTGTGAGGATTGTAATTTAAATTCAAATGTGATACTCATGTACACAGTACAGTATACAGTATTGTGCACTAAGGCTATTAAATTCCTTTCAGTCATAACTCTACTGTCAGTATTTGGAACATTAAGCAAGATAAATCTCATGAATTTTATATTTACCAATAAATTAATACTAAACTGTAGGATGAATAATCTTGAAAACTTTGTTACTTGTAGTCTTTTTCTATGGATTGATTTGGGGGACGTGGACAGTTCAGGCGATATGACCGGACGGGGCATTGTTTGTGGACAAAAACTTTGTGTATTATCAACTCAAATACAAAAGTAAAACTATCTAACAAAGGAAAATACAAACGTTTTATATTTGTTTGTGGGAGTTACGAGATTCAAGCTTTTAGGATGAACGTGACTAGATTTTTGAGAAGAAAGATTTTTATGCTGTACTTTTAATCTGAGAAGAAAAAATATATTTTCTTTTCGATTTCTGTTACGTTATGATAATAACAAGGTAATACACGTTACTAAGCATGCGTATACCTGCATGTATCATAAGTATTACTAAAGTGTTAAATATACTGTTGGAAATCAATGAAAATGTCGGGTAGTTATACTGCGTCTGCCCATATAAGGAGCGGCGCTTGCCGTGTTGACTCGCTCTTTCGGTGGCCGTCATAACGTGCGATAACTCTGTCCGAACTAGTGTCAGTTATTTAACGAGTGATTAATTGTTAGATTTATCCTTAGCAGTTTATATCTAAATTGACCTGTTCTTTGTTTATAATTAATAATTGTTTTAAAAATTGCTAGCATCGGAAGTGGGATAGCACTTCACCCATATTAGCCTTGTTTTAATATAAATCCACTTCTAATTGCTAACAATACCATTTGGTGCTAATGCTATTGGAAGGTGTATAATATAATAAAGTGTATAAAGGGTAATCTGATATTATGTAAAGTTTATGTTAAGTGTATTATGTAAACTTCCAGTTAAATAGTTACAAGGGCCGAGAGTGGCGGCAAAGAGAGAGGGCAGGCGAAGTGTGGGAAGACCAATGGCAAGATGGTTTGACGACATCAGATATCTTATGGGGAAAACATGGACAAGACTAGCACATAAAAGAGAGGAATGGAGTAAAAGGGAGGAGCCGTATGCCCTGCAGTGAGTCGAGAAGAACTGTTCATCATGATGATGAAGGGCGTCATTACTTTATTTTGGATTGTTCGAAAATATGGAAATACTGTGTAGATGTGAACAGTTCAGAGATCCATATGATCATAATCCCCGCTCTTTTTGCGCTACGCTTTTTATATCCTTCTACCCGGTTGGGTTTGAAAGGGGCTTAAGAACACAGCCAGTAGGTATACTAATCTAAAGAAGATTTATTTTTGTACGTACAAATACACACAACCATTTTTTTTATTTACAATTAATTTTATAGACCAAAATATAAAAAGAAGATATATAATCTAATATGTATTTGTAATTTCTTGTAGCAAAAGATATTGAATGTGTCATTAAAGAGTTTGACTTTAAAAAACGCAACTCATTTTTGAAGTGAAAACGAAATTAATACCTATTAATATTAATGGCAATAAGGCTTTAGAAAGAAAGATAAAGGTGCAATGAAAACAAACCAATAAACAAATTTTAATAAAAGACTGTAACCTTTCTATAAATTTATTAAATTTTAAACAAACCACACGCAAAGCTTATAAACGATGAAGTTCAATATTTTGTTTGAATATTCTTAATTGCAATTTTAGACGCCATGTTTGAATTATTACAATTTTCTTTTTTTTATATGAATAAGTTATTAAGTAGCAATGGGGGCAATTATTAGACTCTGATGTGAAACGTGGATAAGAAGTCAGGTGCCCGGACTACAACATGTTCGAAGTCCATGAAAGACAGCCGGCCGTCGCCGTCCACGTCAGCTTCATCCAATACGCTGGCCACAATCTCCTCGCGTTCTTGTGGATGCAATTCTCCCTTTGTAAGCAGTCGAGTCGCTTCCAGTAAGTCTTCACGTCCTATGTACATATCGTCGTCTAAATCGTAAATTCTGAAGGCGTACCTGTATAACATAGATATATATTTCATATATGTCTAAATACGGTCAGGTTTGTTTGAAGGAAGGTTTGTTACGAAAATTATCCCGTTATAATGAAGATACCAGATCACAAATCAAATGTAAACTTCCGTTTTCAAAGTTAGCATTATTAGCTCTATGCTGTTGCGAATATAAACAATTAATGATAGAAATCTGCCGTTTTGCGTGCATCACGTTAAACTATTCTATAGATTTCTTTCAATTTGTTTTTAGTTCTACTCCTTAGGAACTTCTAGGGTTTTATCTAAAAAAATGTCATGATATTTTTATTTAATATGAAGTTATTAAAGTTTTAACACAATACTATTATTATAAGTACACGCGTTCAGGAGGGGGAAGTAAACGAATAACATTGTTTACAATAGAATTTTATAAACAAAGTATACTTAGATTTCAATTTTTTTTCTTGTGTGATTAAAATATATAGTTAGGATTATAAACAACACACACAAAGTCGCAGGTACCAGCTAGTACGTAAAATAATGAAAATAAAAGTGTGCAATGTTGCTTAATAAATAGGTTCGGGAGATACTATTCCTACTCTAACGTTATTTGTTTGATAGCTGTATGAACATTCTCCAAGCAGAAATAACCGACAGGCGGGATGGGGTGTAACATGGCAATTTATTGAGATAGACAAACAGTGCAGCTTGACGCTGTTTGAATTTTCTTTAAAACCAGTATATGAATAAACTACAGATGGCCGGTGTCAATCTTGTTCAAATCCCGAATATAAGGAAAATAGAAAACCATCCGCACATTTAAAATGATTTTTGAGAAGACTAATAGAATAAAAGAGAGCAGAAAAAAATGCGGACCAATAGCCTGTAAAAAAAGAAAAAAAAGCCGTGTCAGTCATAAGGAAGTCAACAACAGAAACAGTCAACAGAAGTGAAAACTCAAAACAATGTAATAACTGTGTTCTCCTTTGAATTATGTATATAGTTTATAAACTAATCAAATATATGATGGGCTGCACATTCTCAATACAAAATATAAATATTAGATGCACACTGGCTGCTATACTACACGTCCCTAGTTAGACGCGAGCCGTGCAAGCGCAATACGGCCGGTCACGCTTACCAGGACGCCATGACGCGAAATCACAAATTTATCCCCTGCCAAAAAATACTGCCCAGCTTGCCTAAAGCAGTTTTCACTTCAAAAAATAGAAAATCCTCTCCGTGAGTACTGCGACCGAGTGCGTAGCGCAATTACTGAACAATGTTATTATAGTGTGTTAAGCGTCAGGAATATTTAGAAACTAGTTGTCTGTATTATATAATGCGTCAATATTTTAAACTAGTAAAATAACTGGTATTCAATTTCTAACGCGAGTATTTAGTTTAACATGAGTATGTTATGTGCGTTGTAAATGATAATATTAATATAATACTTTAGTTGTGTAGTTACCAAGCTTTGATATCTCTAGGTGCCGCCTCGCTGAACACCGACATCATGTCAAGGAAATCCTCGAATGTAAGGTTTCCGGAGCCGTCATGGGAGAACACCTGGCATATACGACGTTTGAATGGATTCTCCTGACAACAAGTATTTGTATTTGAATTTCTAAGTTCCCAACATAAGCGTCCTTACCGTAACACATATAGATCCATTATAAAATAGCATGGACGTTATAGTAAATACTGCTTGGGACCCAGAGAAAAATGTAAGGATTTTATGTCTTGAATAAATATGATATATTATTTACTATTGCAGACGAGCTTTATTAGGTACCTTATAGTGGTCCTTATTTAGGGTATGTTCGAATTTTTTTCAGGCTACTCCTAAAGAGGTTCCAAATATATAAAAAAATAGAGCTAAACTGCAACCTTTAATTTTAAAATTAATGCCTTAATGGGATTAAACATGGGAAAAGTACTGTTATTATTTTGGATTTTACTAAATCATGAACTAATGGTTATATAACGGATATTATATACAAAATTATTAAACCACGATGTAAATATTAAAGAACCATAGATTCTATTTTGACTTCGAATAACGTTTGAACCAGTCAAGTTAGCAAAAAACACAAGATACCTCTTTTGTGGAGCGCTAAATTTGTTACAAAAATCTTCACGTGTCGATATAATTCCTTCATTAGTTCATGACTTCAAAAATCCCAAGGTAATAACAAAACTTTACACTTAGCACGAAATGTTTTTTTATTTATCCGGAGCCTATTCAGGACTAACTTGAAGAAAAAATCGAACATACCTTAAATCAGAACCATCCTAAGGTACATAATACGTAAAACATGCAGACGAATTGGCGGGAAATAACTAGTATTGAATAAGTTCATAAATTAATTCGAACCACAAGTTTGAATTTAATTAATAATACTAGCACTCGAGAAATGTTCTTAGACTACCTCAATTTATTAGAAAACAGAAGTAAGATATAGCAATGCTCACAGCAGTCATTACGTCATGAATAAGTATGGTGACTGGTGTTAGATATTTCTTATTACATCGCTCAAAACAGGCTTTTGAGCAATAATGTATGTAATATTTATAAATTGGTCTTCAAGAGTCTCGTTGTACATCAAGTTCTTTTTTTTTTATTTTTGCGTAGTATTTTGCAGTAACGTAATGTTCATGAACATAAATTTAAATGTATGGGCTTCGCTGAGTGTCACTTATTACCATATCGTTATAAAAAGTAACCCGTGTTCTCTCTATCGCACTTCCTTCACCTCTTAAGACCGCCAAATGCCAAATTACATATAAGGATTATTGGCTCTATAAAATTGCAGTTGTTAATTATAACCCTATAGCCATTTAATTCAGCCTAAACTCACTAATGTACTGAGAGTACTAACTTACTTTAAGTTCTGGCAATTTCTCGATCTCGTCAACTGGAACAGCTATCGTGTGTGCTTGATTCTCGGTCATCCGTTTTGGTACTAGATCAGGATTAACTTCACGAAATCTTTTGAATACTCTGGAAAATTTATAAACAATAATATAGTATCATTTAATTTTTTAATATTCAGAATCATTATTAAATTATACCTATGTAATTTGAAAAGGAACTATGATAAAATATAAAACTCTATATCGTACAATTTTAAAAGCATCAGTTCAAGCGTTGAATTATCGTACACGGAATTTATCTTCAGTATGCAAATGCTAATACTTAATTGTTTTCCACAGTCCACAGTTCCAAAGCAATCTAAACAACATAATTACACGCACTCTATACTAATTAACATACTCGTTGAGAATTTTATAGAGCTTCCCTGGATGACTAAACATATTAACTTCTAGGTATGATTCTACGATAATATTAAGTTATTACGATGTGTCTGCGAACATAAAAAATTGGTCTCCACTTGAGTCTTGGCAAAAATATAAGGGACAACGAAAAGAAACTTTTATTCATTTTAAATATAAATCAAACAGAGCGATTGACCTTTCTGTAGTAGAAAAAGAACCATTATCCATTTTAGGGTCGGAACGGGGCAAAAAAGTTTCCCTTAATCCTCAATAAATTTAAAAGGTAGAAGTAATTGTTGTAATGTATTTTCATATTGAACAGCAGACGTAATTAAACGCGCAGTTGGAGATGCTCCTTGGTCTTCTTCACATCAATTTTCATGAAGTCCTTTCAGTCGAATCAAGTAAGTTTTAAATCTATTTTAGTGTATGTCTGTCAGAAATAGATTTATTATGATCAGAACAAAACTATTGTTCTTTGAAAATCTCGTCTCGTTGGCGTTGTTTTGTTCACTATCTACTAGACAATTGATGTGAACTTCACTCTGTTACTTTAATCGCTTAAATTAGTCCTTAATGCTAACTAGGATTTATTGGCGATTATATAATAGTGTTATGAAAATTCAACATCAGGCACAGTTATTTAATTTTACACTAACCGTAGCTTGTATTATGGCAATTAATTAGTTGATATACAAATATTCGAATGTATAGATGTTTAAAAAAACAGATTCGTAACTGACGAATATCTCACAAAATTCCATTCAATGCCATCCTTCAAATCTTTGGATCAAAACACGACTTCTTAGATTAATTATAATAGTATGGTTTCCACCATGATAATTCTTTAATATTGTTTACATAGCAATTAACTATAATTTTACTAGACCTCACCTAGAAATGTATACCATACAATTTATTTTATAGAAGAAAGGCATGGAAAAGCCGAATAGGATTTACTGGACTGAATATAAATGTCGGGCACGATCTGACAGCGAACATCAGAATATTGCAAAGGGACAAAAAATGGGACGCGGGAACAAATTACAATTTGTTTAGGGTAACGTTAGGACCGAAAATGTTTTGCTACAGTTAATCGCTAACGATTTCTCATATTTAACTCCAGAGTTTCTCATTAATATCTAAAGTTTGATTTTTTTAGGGTATGCCACCCTCCTATTATATTTTTTGCTATATTTATCTGGGAAACTAGTACCAATAAAGTTCTGTTACCAATAAAGAGCATGTTATTATTTACCAGCAAATGAGAACTGGCACATATTATATTCTCCTTAGATAGTCACCATTTAATAGTTTATTTGTTGTTTTAAGATTAACTTTCTTGATCAGTATTATAATTACGAGAATGTGATCAAATGCAAGTTTAAAAAAGCCGAATTCGACAGGTTTTTTATTAGTAATTTTTGAGTTTTTTTTTTTTAATGAGGCTTAGTCGCCTTCGCGTCTATGTCCCCTAAGTAACATACAACTAAATAACAATGACAATGAAGTTACCAATAGCTTACATTAATTTTGTACAACTCCTTAGCATCTTTCAAGATAGGAAGGGTAATTAAATAAAGGACAACAACATATCTTTTTTTTTGCATGCATTATAAAACATACTACCGTTTCCACACGCCATCATTAGTTCAACCACTGTCAGAAAAAAAAACAGTTTCACGTGTGTTTTAAATGATGAAAACACACAAAAAAGATTCCGACATCCCTTCTTCCCATATCTTTTCAGTAGGGTTATGTTAATAAGTGGAGAATACCTTTTATATATTTAATTTTTGGCAACCAATCTTCCAGATTATTACTGATTGTCGAGTAGGTAATAATGGTACAATGTCTTGTAATAATTTCAATTCCCAAAGAAGATTGTGGTCCGCCTGTTAAAACTTTCCAGAAAGTTTTTGTGGCATCTCAGAATTAATAGGCGGTAGAGCCACGCTGAAACTATTACTGGTTTCAGCATGAATGTGTTGACTCTGTACTGTGCTTACCACCAGGCACAGTGCAGTAATTTTGCCGTGACACTGTAAAAAAAGGTAGGTAGCTATAATCTTAAACCCGAAAGATTTATGGCGATCATATATACATGATATATATAGTTATATGTCAGCAGTTACAATGAGGTTGGACTCCGGATCTGTTATTCATTTTCTTATACTTTACTGGTGTAGAATCTCATTTGGTGTTAAATGACTATGTGGTCTAAGATGATAAACACGCTAAACGTGGAGAGGACTCTCAAGTGAGTGTAGAGTGTTTAAGAGTGGTAGAGCCACGATGAAACTATTATTGGTTTCAGCATGAATGGGTCGGCTCGTCCGGGATAGTACCACCGTCTAATAGAAAACCGACGTGAAGTAACAGTGCTTGCCATTGTTGCGTTTCGTTCGGCCAGTTAGAGCGCCGGAGGACCACCTCCCTTCCAGTCTCCTCTCCCCTCCCCCTCACTCCCTTGCCCCCAGACACAGGCTGGCAACGCACTTTCGACTCCTCCGGTGTTGTTGGTGTCTATGGACGGTGGTGATCACTTAACATCAGGTGACACAAATGTTCGTTTGCCTCCTATGACATAAAAAAAATTATGCTCTGTGGTATTATTTTCCATCTACATCCCTTTGCACAATAACCGAAATATGTTACGTAAAATGCCACCAATGTTACAAAATATAGAGTAAAATAACACGAGATTATGAATAAAATATAAGAGCACTACATGACAAACTCCACCTTTTGTATACATGCGTTTAATAAATAGGGTCGCCAAACGACCCGTATGAGCGTGACGTCCCTTTTCTGGAAATATAGGATTGATATCCCGCGTGACGTCTTGTGGGACGCTACCTGTTCCCTTTCTCACTATCTGTTCAAAACCTCATACTTTTATATTTTTCATATCATTAGGTCTTCGTTATTGTCACTTCGCCTCGTATGTGAATTGTATATTACTCTTAAATTTGTTTTTCAAAGTTGGCAATCCTACTTATAAGATTGTTAGGAATTTGAATAAAGAATGTTTTATTTCTCAGTCTTTTGTATACATGCCTTTAATAAGTAGGGTCGCCAAACGACCCGTAAGAGCGTGACGTCTCTTTTCTGGAAATATAGGATTGATATCCCACGTGGCGTCCTTGTGGGACAATAACTGTACCCTTTCTCACTATCTGTTCAAAACCTCATACTTTTATATTTTTCATATCATTAGGTCTTCGTTATTGTCACTTCGCCTCGTATGTGAATTGTATATTACTCTTAAATTTGTTTTTCAAAGTTGGCAATCCTACTTATAAGATTGTTAGGAATTTGAATAAAGAATGTTTTATTTCTCAGTTATCCTTTTAGGTCGGGAAATATATTTTATTATATCGTTTGCGATCTTTTTTATGTTCTTGGTGAGAGCGTATATTGCTGGGTGGGATTGTAATTTTTGTATAGAATGTTTTATTTTAGCATGAATGTGTACTGTTAGACTTTTTGGCTTCTTCAACTTCATGACCTATATAATATTTTATTAAAAGCAAAGTGTTGTTACTAAAAACTGCTCGCGACTTGGTCTGGGTATATTATAATCTTATAATATAGCCAGATCTTGATCCAGAATCTTTACGAATGGTGGCACTATAATTATTCATTCATTATCATCATCATTAATACATTAATGTATTAATACAGTAACTTAATTACTTAGTACACTTCGTATCTTCTGTGATGTTGATTGTGCACTGATTTGGTTAGCTTAGATTGAAACTGCAATTATGTTTAAGAAAAAAACAATTCAATTCAAAATTCACATTTGCACTCTCTGGTATAAAATACCTCCAAATTGAAAAAAATAAATGCAAAATGAATTTTAATTGAACAATATTTACATTGCACAATTAGATTAATAAAATATTTATATTATTGGGGCAATATGAATAATGCCCTGATTAATCATTAATCCATAACAGATTCACCAGTTGCGAGTGGCAGGAGTGAATATTGTGGTGGTAAATGTCGTTATCGGGGTATCTAGAGCAGAAAGAATAAAGAAAAAAATGAATGTTGGCCTTCCAGGAGAGTGTACTTTTTTATTTTTTAAGTGCTACTGCTCCTCACCCAGAAATATATGCTGAAGCTTTACTGATTGACTACGATAGACTGTCTTCTATAGCGTTTTTCTATATTTACTACCGCTCCTTACGCCAGGTAGGCCGGGTAAGGGCGTTGTCCTAACTACTGCCTTGCGGCCTGCCAAATATCATTCAATAATGAATAAAATATTATGTAATAAATAATTTTCTAAATACAAAAAAAAAACACATTTCTTGTTTGTCCCGTATGTGGTTGCCACGTTTGTTATCCGATTGGGGAGAAACTTTGGTGATTCCTTGTGCGCAAACCCATAAATGTTTCTCATAACAGCTACGTAGTTACGTCATGGATCGGTGTGGTGATTGTTGTAAAGGAGTTATGCTCTAAACATGGTTTTACAATAAACAACGAATACCGTGTTGAAAGTAATTGAGTTGAAGCCAATGGCAAAATTTTATTCTTACATAAACTCCAGTGTGTTAGTTGTAAGTTAAAATAGTTTATAGGGAAGACAATCTAGTCAAAATAAAATCCTTCGGTTGATTTTCTAAATAATCTATGTAACAACAATTTTCTAAATACAGAATAAAACATAATCCTTGTTTGTCCCGTATGGGATGCCACATTTGTTATCCGGTTGCGGAAAAACTTTGGTAATTCCTTGTGCGCAAGCCCATAAATGTTTCTCATAACAGCTACGTAGCCACCACATTGATCGATGTGGTGATTATTTTAAAGGATTTATTATTGCATGCTCCAAACATGCTTTTACAATAAGCAACGAATATCATGTTGAAAGCAATTGGGTTGAAGCCAATGGCAAAATTTAATTCTTACATAAACTCCAGTCTGTTAGTTGTAAGTTAAATTAGTTTATAGGGAAGACAATCTAGTCAAAATAAAATCCTTCGGTTGTGATTTAAATTTGAGGGAAGTAGGGGGACAATTGAATACATTATCTCCCTCCTCTGTGTTCGTGCCTATTAACGTTAGGGAATATAAATTGTAGCCACGTGATCGTGAAGCCGCTTCTCGATAATCCACTGGCACATGCGTCATACAATAATCGGCTTACGTACCACACGTTACCCCAAATGAAACGACGCCACTAGCGCGTTCTGCGATTTGAAAACCGTAATACCGTGGACACTGTGTTCAAGCACAGCGTCGATTGTTGTAAACTCGATGAGCTTGACCTTTTAATCAATTAAATATAGGAATCCACTCAAGAAACAGAGTTTTTGTCATTTCTAACCGTCCCCTCGCCCTGATTAGCAAACGTAAGCATCTCTTAGCCCCTCCCCTCATGCGTATGTAAATATTTTTTTATCTCTTTTGGTTTTCTCATTGATTCATGACGAGCAATTAACAAGTCTAGAAATAAGGTATTTATAGTCTCTGGAGGAGTTAACTTATAGCGGTTCGCTATTAGGACGATGATAGTCCAGTGGATAAGACCACACGCCTCATATATCAGCCCTACCGATCCAAACCTCCTCATCCCTTATGTCTTTAAAAATATGCAAATGAAAGACCTCCCCATTGCTTTAGTATATTGATGAGAATTCTGTTCTGAAAATTGGTTACCATTCTGCATTGTTTAAACCGGCCAAACTAGTAGCTACTACTTTCAAATGTGAAATGCTGAAAATGTGTCTCCAATCATTTATAGGTGCGATCTGGCGACTACACTTCAGAGCCAGTCCCTCTTTTCTATAGGTCTTTAGGTTTAGCGTGTTCACCATGTTAGACCACGTCATTATCTATCAAATTACATTGTGATCAAATACTAAAAACATATAGGTGTGTTCACCACCACATTGATCGATGTGGTGATTATTTTAAAGGATTTATTATTGCATGCTCCAAACATGCTTTTACAATAAGCAACGAATATCATGTTGAAAGCAATTGGGTTGAAGCCAATGGCAAAATTTAATTCTTACATAAACTCCAGTCTGTTAGTTGTAAGTTAAATTAGTTTATAGGGAAGACAATCTAGTCAAAATAAAATCCTTCGGTTGGGATTTAAATTTGAGGGAAGTAGGGGGACAATTGAATACATTATCTCCCTCCTCTGTGTTCGTGCCTATTAACGTTAGGGAATATAAATTGTAGCCACGTGATCGTGAAGCCGCTTCTCGATAATCCACTGGATATATACAGTCTCTGTCACTTTATATTAACCTGTGAGGGAAGTTAGACAAGCTATTAGGCGCCGCGCCTTCCTTGCCATCAGCTTTCCGTGTTAAGACTGTAGACAGTGCGTTTTTATTTTTCAAAACATTATATCGTTGTTCTATGAACATTTCGATATTAAAGTATACGTTTTGCGTGCTGGTAGATAATTTTAACCAAGTGTGTAACGAGTACCACACACCAAGGCACCTAAAATGGTGGCACTGTTAAGTGTAACCAAGCCGAGGTTGTAGGGAACTGATAAGAAGTCTCACAAGAAATGTATAATTACCCGTGTAAATGAAAATCATAAAGTTAAATTAATATTACGATGAGTTTATTTTTCATAAGCGACATAAAATATCAGATACGATTTTATGAGGAACAGATGCATTAAATCTATTTTATGAAATGTCGTTAGATTTATCATATTTATGGGATTGAGATTTTTTTTTATATCTTAGGAGACAAACGGTCAGGTGTGTTACCTGATGTTAAGTGATCACCACCGTCTCTAGACACTTGCAACACCAGGGGAGTCACAAGTGCGTTGCCAACCTGTCTTGGAGGAGAGGAGGGGGAAAGGGGAAGGGAGATGGACCTCGAGCGCTCTCACTGACCGAACGAAACGCAACAATGCAAGCACTGTAACTTCACGTCGGTTTTCTGTGACAGGGTGGTACTACCATGCTGAAACCAATTAATAGCTTCAGTGTAGCTCAACTACCTGCAGACAAACAGATAGACTAATATATAAACATTATAAATATCATTAAGAAAAAGTCTCTTAAATACCAATATAAATATAATAGATATTAAATACTTTAAATAGAGATTAAAGTAAAACTATTTGACCATCGCCCGAAATTTTTTCAGCCATCTATCGCATGTCGCATTACAGCTAGCCGCGGCGTCGAATTAAAATGAAAGGCGTACAGCAGTGTAGCCAAGGCCAATATGCGTAACTTCGCAAGTCTAACATAACGTAACTAAAACGAGACAAAAGAGCAAGATGGCGAACATTCAGCGACCGCGGTACATTTAATTCGAAACATTTTTAAAGCAAGTATTCAATACGTATTTAACTTGTTTGCAATAACACCGTTAAAGTGTAAAAAAACTTAAAAAACAATAATTGGTAGTGATACATTTATAAGCGGTTACAGTGGTGACATCAAAATGGTATAGAATCAGAAAAAATAATACTGTGACACAAAATGATTGTTATTAAATACATATGAAAATTAACTACATAATAGAAGTAGGAAACTTACCTAAGTATTTCTTTCCTCGTAAAAAATGTACAGTCCTGTGTTGGAATGAAAATTAAACCGTGTGAACATCGCACGTGTATCGAATAACCCAGTTTTCAAATAAATTGAAAACCTCATTAATAATTTATTGTACAGTGTAATTAATATTATGTATAACAACCACGTGATTGTTATACTCATTTATACATTTTTTTTAATGATAATTATCTGAGAAATATTAATTATATTTAGTAAACATCCGATGACAGGTCAAGCGTACAAAAGTAAAGTTTGTAACAAAAGTGCTCAGAGATTCGATTTATCATAAATTATAGTAAAAGTTTAATATTTTCTGTGAAACATAAGTAAAATAATTATTCATAAAGTTATTTAATAGGAAAAACTATATTCATAATAACTTTTCGAATTCATTTAAATGACTAATCATGACTATACCTTGATTTGCAAAAAACAATTCCTAACGTATCAAATATATAATAACGTTATTTATTACTTCATGGTACGTGTGTTCGAAGCATACTATGATAAATATTTCCACCATTTTGATGTCCATATTACTCTATGTAAATTATTAATCAGTTTGTAAAAGTATTTTTTTCAGCAAAATAAAATGTATAATATACTTAATAAAGTCTTTCTTTATCGTAGCAATAAATAAATAATGACATAAGTTGTAATAAACTTTACCTGATAATCTTCCAGCTGTTGTTCAGTAAACGTTACGATTTTGTTACCCATCTCTGTTGTTTCACAAAAGGCTAAAGGCAGCCTGTTGCGGCGATGGCCACAAAACACTGAAAGCCGTCGCGACAAGGGTGTGACGGCACAGAGCAGGCGAGCTAACAGAGGCTCGTGTCAGGGACGATTCTGATTTGTATGCGAAACTGCCCTGAGACATAAATTTGTGGACGTTTTATGGGTCGTATTTCTGTCTGTCAATATTGTTCTTATTACCGTTATGTAAACGCAACGTACAATATTGACAGACAGAAATACGACCCATAAAACGTCCACAAATTTATGTCTCAGGGCAGTTTCGCATACAAATCAGAATCGTCCCTGACACGAGCCTCTCTTAAGGCACTCAGCCGATTTTACTTTGACAACTAGCTCAAGGGTGCGCGGCACACCTCGGCTTTGGCTGTTGCCTGATACAAGCAATTCGCGACCTATCTGAGCTAACCTAAGCTAAGCTAACTATTCATACATATACGAGTTGTTGAAACATATATGTGTACCAAGCATACATACCTCAACAACTCCTATATATATTTCGTATCGGATAATATTCTAAACTATATCAGTTTGATAAGGGAAAAAAATAAAACCCTTCCACCTGCATGTGTAAGCGTGTATGCGTGCACGTGTGTGGAGGTGATATGTGTAATGTTGTCGAAGTGATGAAAAATTTTGTGTCACTGTATCGCGCGAGCAGAGTACATGCGTGTTCTCGGAGAACAACGCAGCAAAGTTAGCGTACGCGGTCGCGACGTCCACGTTCGGACCCTGCTGAAGCAGGTAATCGCGGAACCTAGCAGCATGTTCTAAATCGGCCATCCCGGTGACCTGAGGGGGGAGGGGGCCGCGAAACAACCTCCCTGCCTGAGGGGCAGGGGGGCACGCCAATCGTAAGTTATGGGACTATATCGAGTCCGGATTAATAGAGTTGTTTAAATTGAAACAAAAGACGAAAATAATACAAGAAATACGGCCGCGAGACAAGTAAATAAAATGTGTAAATAGACAACAAATAAATAAATAGATAATTAAATAAATAATTGAAAAGTAAATAAATATATAAAGAAATGACTGAAGGATTAAAGAAATACGTAAATAAATAGATAAATAACTAAGTAAACAATTAAGTATACCAAGAAATAAACAAGGCAATAAATAAATACAAAGGAAGGGTCTCACTCAATTCCAAGAAACAGAACGCAGGTGTGTCGGATCGGAACAATGAAAACGAACGCTCACGAAGTAATAACTGACGTCACTAAATCACGAGTATCGCGCAGCAAAGCGGACAACCATTCCCATTGACGGCCCGATCGGAACTCAATATTTCTGTCTGTCAATATTGTACGTTGCGTTTACATAACGGTAATAAGATATTCCTGTGGAAATCCCCGTCAGATCTTATAGCTATTCGTTACGATCAAATAAATAGGGTTGGTACGTTCTACGCGTGTTTATGGGTTCTACACAATTTTGTATTAAAGAGTAGTTTTACCATTAAATAAATATACAAATAATATAATACATATTTTTAAAATATATCCTTTAACCCTTACCATTTAAATTAATTAACTGTCAATTCAATATATATATTTTTTTTCTCAAACTGATTACGCTATTCACATAGGAAGGTCTTAAGGCGAGCGCGATTTTACCAGCTCAAGGGTGCACGGCACACCTTGACTAGAGCTGTTGCTTGGCTCATGCAATTCGCGACCTATCTGAGCTAATGAGTTATTGAAACATATATGTGTACCAAGCATATATACCTTAACAACTCCTATATGTATTTTGTGTTATTTCAGTTTGATAAAGCGGAAAAAATGAAACCCTTCCACTTTCATGTGTAAGCGTGTATGCGTGCACGTGTGTGGAAATGATATGTGTAATGTTGTTGCAGGGATGTAAGATTTTGTGTCACTGTATCGCGCGAGCAGCGAACTCAAGGGCTCCACGCCTATGGAACGGACCTAGGCTTGACCACTGCCGAGGGAGGCCTAGGACTCATTCAATATTTATCACTTTAATACATATGCCACCTATATATATAGTTCCATCTGTACAGTTACTTTTTTTGTATTTTGTGATTGATGATTATTATGAAAGTAAATGATCACGAATATGATGTTAAAAAAATTTCTTTCTGTCTTTCTCTCTCTTTAATATGTGTGTGTATATAATTAAAATAACGGTTCAATTGATTTTTAAGAATCTTTGTACATGGGAAATTTATATCATTCGTTAATTGATAGGGTTACTAGAAATGTGAAACCTATTTTAAAACCAAAAAAAAAGTTTATTAACGTCGACCCATTTTCTTGAAATTTTGTACATGTAATGACAAAGTTTAAATAAATAATAGTTAGTAAAAAACAAGTAGATTTTTTTAATAAATTTCAAAATTATTTAATTTTAAATTTTCCATATTTCAAAAATATTTTCAACTTTTAAGTCAGTTAACTTCTAGAAACGTGTTTTTAATACTAATATTTTTTTTATTTAGTCTTTAAACGAACTTAAAGTTCCGTCGTAACTTGAGGACTTGCGTTTTTTTTTCATCATATAATATGATAACAAGTTATCAGGATGTACTACAACTTATCTTGACATTTAATTACACGGGAATCTATTTAATTAGTTTTTAATAGAAAAAATAACAATCACATTATTTTTTATTTGATAAAATTTATGGGATTTTTTTTTTAATTATTATGTTGTCATCAGTTCTTGATTAGTGTGGTATATTTCGAATTAATTTGACGGTATAGGTTATAGGCCTCTTCCTCAAGTAAGGTGTGCGTGTACCATCATCCCACGACGTATTAGCGATATCAGACTCTTAAAAATCTACAGTTGCACATTTTCCCACATACAGTGGCACTACAAGAACATTTCTCTGGCTCGGGCTTCCTCACGATGTCTTCCTTCACCGTCAGCCGATAGTGTTAATGATTTAAATTAGTAAATGTACGCGAATTCCAAAAAGTAGTTGGTAAATGCCGGGGTTTAAAACTGCGGACATCGCTATCATATTCCATCGGGCTAGCCACTAGACCATCACGAATAAACTAGTAAGAATAGCAAATAATAATAAATATAAATTAATAGCAGACCTGGCGGACTTTAGACTGCCTTGATAATAAAAAAATAAAAATCCTAAAAGTCAACCCAAGCGCCAACTACTGGGTACCGAATTGTGAATCTAAACCATTCTCGGATCCACTGGATATGCATACAAAATTTTATCAAAATCGATCCAGCCGTTTAGGAGGCGTTCAGTGACATACACACGTACAGAAGAAATTTATATATAAAGATTATGAGATATATACAGTCTCTGTCACTTTACATTAACCTGTGGGCAAAGTTAGACGAGCTATTAGGCGCCGCGCCTTCCTTGCCATCAGCTTTCCGTGTTAAGACTGTAGACAGTGCGTTTTTATTTTTCAAAACATTATATCGTTGTTCTATGAACATTTCGATATTAAAGTATACGTTTTGCGTGCTGGTAGATAATTTTAACCAAGTGTGTAACGAGTACCACACACCAAGGCACCTAAAATGGTGGCACTGTTAAGTGTAACCAAGCGGAGGTTGTAGGGAACTGATAAGAAGTCTCACAAGAAATGTATAATTACCCGTGTAAATGAAAATCATAAAGTTAAATTAATATTACGATGAGTTTATTTTTCATAAGCGACATAAAATATCAGATACGATTTTATGAGGAACAGATGCATTAAATCTATTTTATGAAATGTCGTTAGATTTATCATATTTATGGGATTGAGATTTTTTTTTATATCTTAGGAGACAAACGGTCAGGTGTGTTACCTGATGTTAAGTGATCACCACCGTCTCTAGACACTTGCAACACCAGGGGAGTCACAAGTGCGTTGCCAACCTGTCTTGGAGGAGAGGAGGGGGAAAGGGGAAGGGAGATGGACCTCGAGCGCTCTCACTGACCGAACGAAACGCAACAATGCAAGCACTGTAACTTCACGTCGGTTTTCTGTGACAGGGTGGTACTACCATGCTGAAACCAATTAATAGCTTCAGTGTAGCTCAACTACCTGCAGACAAACAGATAGACTAATATATAAACATTATAAATATCATTAAGAAAAAGTCTCTTAAATACCAATATAAATATAATAGATATTAAATACTTTAAATAGAGATTAAAGTAAAACTATTTGACCATCGCCCGAAATTTTTTCAGCCATCTATCGCATGTCGCATTACAGCTAGCCGCGGCGTCGAATTAAAATGAAAGGCGTACAGCAGTGTAGCCAAGGCCAATATGCGTAACCTATATAACCTATACGCAAATTGAAATTAAAATGTGCAGTTGGATATCTTGTCTAATATCGATTTCCCATTATCGTTCCCATATTCCAATGATTAAGATTAAAAACGCGATTTTAATACCCTCAATCGACTAATTTTCCGATTTTTTTCAGTTAAATGCCTAGTATCCGAAAATAGTTTCATTTGCATCGTGGTTTCATAAAATCACACATTCTATTTTTTTGTCAGGATAATTTGCGAAATAGCTGAAACTTTTTTAACAAAACTTTTCCTGGCAATGAGGGAACTTTTTAAATTGTTATTTAAGATAAGCTTACGCTTAATACGCTTTTTTCATGACAACAATGTCATAGGCATCAGCTAGTTCATTAATATAATTTAAAAAAACAGCCTTTGCGCTGTAAACTTTTTTATTATTTTTTGTTAATGATTATGTAGACATGTCATATTTATAAACACATTAAAAATACGTTTCACAAGGTACAAGTATTTGTTCTGGTGTTCTTAATACAATCACCATTCCGTTGTACGTCAAGTTATATTTCAGAGGCGTATCTAAAAATACGTAATGGTGACGTCAGTTTGGCAGTGGACTTGGCAGCCTCTGATAAGTTACAGTTTACTTTTATTAAAACATGCATAATACATTACATAATCACTGAGTTAATAATTTTATTTCGATTTATAAATTTACTATTTCAACGTTTAACAAGTAACTTAGTAAGTTCAACAAGATGTATTTAATGACGGAAATAGATTGTAGAGATAAGAGAGAGAGAGAAAAATGGAAAATATGTACACTTAACATCGGATGAACTGCATATCTCTTTGCTACTTTAGCACCTAGAAATTTAAAGGGCTATTTAACCGCGACAAACCTCATAGCGCAGTGGTAGTAAACTATATTAATAAGTTAAAAAAATAAATAATTGAAAAGTAAATAAATATATAAAGAAATGACTGAAGGATTAAAGAAATACGTAAATAAATAGATAAATAACTAAGTAAACAATTAAGTATACCAAGAAATAAACAAGGCAATAAATAAATACAAAGGAAGGGTCTCACTCAATTCCAAGAAACAGAACGCAGGTGTGCGATCGTAACGAATAGCTATAAGATCTGACGGGGATTTCCACAGGAATATCTTATTACCGTTATGTAAACGCAACGTACAATATTGACAGACAGAAATACGACCCATAAAACGTCCACAAATTTATGTCTCAGGGCAGTTGTTTACATAACGGTAATAAGATATTCCTGTGGAAATCCCCGTCAGATCTTATAGCTATTCGTTACGATCAAATAAATAGGGTTGGTACGTTCTACGCGTGTTTATGGGTTCTACACAATTTTGTATTAAAGAGTAGTTTTACCATTAAATAAATATACAAATAATATAATACATATTTTTAAAATATATCCTTTAACCCTTACCATTTAAATTAATTAACTGTCAATTCAATATATATATTTTTTTTCTCAAACTGATTACGCTATTCACATAGGAAGGTCTTAAGGCGAGCGCGATTTTACCAGCTCAAGGGTGCACGGCACACCTTGACTAGAGCTGTTGCTTGGCTCATGCAATTCGCGACCTATCTGAGCTAATGAGTTATTGAAACATATATGTGTACCAAGCATATATACCTTAACAACTCCTATATGTATTTTGTGTTATTTCAGTTTGATAAAGCGGAAAAAATGAAACCCTTCCACTTTCATGTGTAAGCGTGTATGCGTGCACGTGTGTGGAAATGATATGTGTAATGTTGTTGCAGGGATGTAAGATTTTGTGTCACTGTATCGCGCGAGCAGCGAACTCAAGGGCTCCACGCCGAGGAAACGGACCTAGGCTTGACCGCTGCCGAGGAGAGCCTAGGACTCATTCAATATTTATCACTTTAATACATATGCCATCTATATATAGTTCCATCTGTACAGTTGCTTTTTTTGTATTTTGTGATTGATAATTATTATGAAAGTAAATGATCACGAATATGATGTTAAAAAAATTTCTTTCTGTCTTTCTCTCTCTGTAATATGAGTGTGTATATAATTAAAATAAACGGTTCAATTGATTTTTAAGAATCTTTGTACGTGGGAAATTTATATCATTTCGTTAATTGATAGGGTTACTAGAAATGTGAAACCTATTTTAAAACTTAAAAAAAAAGTTTATTAACGTCGACCCATTTTCTTGAAATTTTGTACACGTAAAGACAAAGTTTAAATAAATAATAGTTAGTAAAAAACAAGTAGTTTTTTTAAAATAAATTTCAAAAATACTTAATTTTAAATTTTCCATATTTAAAAAATATTTTCAACTTTTAAGTCAGTTAACTTATAGAAACGTGTTTTTAATACTAATTTTTTTTTATTTAGTCTTTAAACGAACTTTAATTCCGTCGTAACTTGAGGACTTGAGTTTTTTTTTCATCATATAATATGATAACAACTTATCAGGATGTACCATATCTTATCTTGACATTTAATTAAACGGGAATCTAATTAATTAGTTTTTAATAGAAAAAATAACAATCACATTATTTTTTATTTGATAAAATTTATGGGAAAAAGTTTTTAAATTATTATGTTGTCATCAGTTCTTGATTAGTGTGCTATATTTCGAATTAATTTGACGGTATAAGTTATAGGCCTCTTCCTAAGGTGTGCGTGTACCATCATCCCACGACGTATTAGCGATATCAGACTCTTAATAATCTACAGTCGCACATTTTCCCACATACAGTTGTACTACAAGAACATTTCTCTGGCTCGGGCTTCCTCACGATGTCTTCCTTCACCGTCAGCCGATAGTGTTAATGATTTAAATTAGTAAATGTACGCGAATTCCAAAAAGTAGTTGGTAAATGCCGGGGTTTAAAACTGCGGACATCGCTATCATATTCCATCGGGCTAGCCACTAGACCATCACGAATAAACTAGTAAGAATAGCAAATAATAATAAATATAAATTAATAGCAGACCTGGCGGACTTTAGACTGCCTTGATAATAAAAAAATAAAAATCCTAAAAGTCAACCCAAGCGCCAACTACTGGGTACCGAATTGTGAATCTAAACCATTCTCGGATCCACTGGATGGATATGCATACAAAATTTTATCAAAATCGGTCCAGCCGTTTAGGAGGCGTTCAGTGACATACACACGTACAGAAGAAATTTATATATAAAGATTATGAGATATATACAGTCTCTGTCACTTTATATTAACCTGTGAGGGAAGTTAGACAAGCTATTAGGCGCCGCGCCTTCCTTGCCATCAGCTTTCCGTGTTAAGACTGTAGACAGTGCGTTTTTATTTTTCAAAACATTATATCGTTGTTCTATGAACATTTCGATATTAAAGTATACGTTTTGCGTGCTGGTAGATAATTTTAACCAAGTGTGTAACGAGTACCACACACCAAGGCACCTAAAATGGTGGCACTGTTAAGTGTAACCAAGCCGAGGTTGTAGGGAACTGATAAGAAGTCTCACAAGAAATGTATAATTACCCGTGTAAATGAAAATCATAAAGTTAAATTAATATTACGATGAGTTTATTTTTCATAAGCGACATAAAATATCAGATACGATTTTATGAGGAACAGATGCATTAAATCTATTTTATGAAATGTCGTTAGATTTATCATATTTATGGGATTGAGATTTTTTTTTATATCTTAGGAGACAAACGGTCAGGTGTGTTACCTGATGTTAAGTGATCACCACCGTCTCTAGACACTTGCAACACCAGGGGAGTCACAAGTGCGTTGCCAACCTGTCTTGGAGGAGAGGAGGGGGAAAGGGGAAGGGAGATGGACCTCGAGCGCTCTCACTGACCGAACGAAACGCAACAATGCAAGCACTGTAACTTCACGTCGGTTTTCTGTGACAGGGTGGTACTACCATGCTGAAACCAATTAATAGCTTCAGTGTAGCTCAACTACCTGCAGACAAACAGATAGACTAATATATAAACATTATAAATATCATTAAGAAAAAGTCTCTTAAATACCAATATAAATATAATAGATATTAAATACTTTAAATAGAGATTAAAGTAAAACTATTTGACCATCGCCCGAAATTTTTTCAGCCATCTATCGCATGTCGCATTACAGCTAGCCGCGGCGTCGAATTAAAATGAAAGGCGTACAGCAGTGTAGCCAAGGCCAATATGCGTAACCTATATAACCTATACGCAAATTGAAATTAAAATGTGCAGTTGGATATCTTGTCTAATATCGATTTCCCATTATCGTTCCCATATTCCAATGATTAAGATTAAAAACGCGATTTTAATACCCTCAATCGACTAATTTTCCGATTTTTTTCAGTTAAATGCCTAGTATCCGAAAATAGTTTCATTTGCATCGTGGTTTCATAAAATCACACATTCTATTTTTTTGTCAGGATAATTTGCGAAATAGCTGAAACTTTTTTAACAAAACTTTTCCTGGCAATGAGGGAACTTTTTAAATTGTTATTTAAGATAAGCTTACGCTTAATACGCTTTTTTCATGACAACAATGTCATAGGCATCAGCTAGTTCATTAATATAATTTAAAAAAACAGCCTTTGCGCTGTAAACTTTTTTATTATTTTTTGTTAATGATTATGTAGACATGTCATATTTATAAACACATTAAAAATACGTTTCACAAGGTACAAGTATTTGTTCTGGTGTTCTTAATACAATCACCATTCCGTTGTACGTCAAGTTATATTTCAGAGGCGTATCTAAAAATACGTAATGGTGACGTCAGTTTGGCAGTGGACTTGGCAGCCTCTGATAAGTTACAGTTTACTTTTATTAAAACATGCATAATACATTACATAATCACTGAGTTAATAATTTTATTTCGATTTATAAATTTACTATTTCAACGTTTAACAAGTAACTTAGTAAGTTCAACAAGATGTATTTAATGACGGAAATAGATTGTAGAGATAAGAGAGAGAGAGAAAAATGGAAAATATGTACACTTAACATCGGATGAACTGCATATCTCTTTGCTACTTTAGCACCTAGAAATTTAAAGGGCTATTTAACCGCGACAAACCTCATAGCGCAGTGGTAGTAAACTATATTAATAAGTTAAAAGGTCGCGGATTCTAACTCTGCTTTTAACTTACTTATGGGACATAATTGTCAGTTCATTGTTTAACAGTCGGATTAAATTTTTTCTTTACATCAGGTCGCTCATTTAACCTAACCTAAAATATACACCTGTATCACTATCATAATCATTATAAAATATAAAACAGAGTACCCTACCGCGTCTGTCAGTCTGTTCGCGGTAAACTCAAGAACTATTGAACGGATTTTCATGCAGTTTTCACCAGTAGATAAAGTGATTTATGAGGAAGGTCTAAGTATATAACTTGTCGCAGTTTTGTGTAAATTGGTTGAAATATAACAGTTACTATTGGTAATGTCGAAAAAAGTCAAGCCGCCTGGGAGTTTTCATCGAAAACGCTGCCTAATCCCTTTAAGATATAAAAAAACGATATAATAAACGACAAAGAAGAAGTTGCAGATACCAACTAGTAATACATATAATTAAATCTATACCACGTATACACCTAATGTGTTATATTATTTGATACATTTTTTAGGTCTAATTTTCTCAGCTATCCGAATTTTCGTGTCAAGAAAAGGCATTTCGGCTTCTAATAAATAGTGTACACGGTATTTCTCGGATATGAAATAAAGATAACAAAATTTATCTCATAATATGAAGGTTCTTTGTTTCTTGGCTGTATTTCTCACACACATATTTATTGAATAAGATTGTTTGTGCCGCTTTTCTGAATATTGGTACTAGTTCATTATATCGTGATATTATCATGTATTCATAGTAATGTTTCTGAAACTAGTTTTAGTTATATTATACTATGAAGAAGCTGATTGAGTGGATCATCAACGTACAAAGAAATTACTAAAGCTAGAAACATAAAACTTAACCCCCAAGGGTATAAACGAGGGTGGTAAACATCGTATGAGGGACTAAAAAATCCACTTCATATCACTTTTCATTTTCTTCGTACTCTGCTTGTTGACTGCCAGCAGACTCCAAGGACGGTTGCTTGCCTCGGAACTTCTTGATTCGAGCTGACTCGGTAACCTGTTTTGTCTTACTTTGCACATGGTATGTGTGTGTGTGTGTGTTCTTCTGTTGCGCTATTACCATTGACTCACTTATATCCATCGCTGTTTCATCCGTCAGCTCTTTTCACTGAAGGCGTTGTTCTATGTTTATGTAGTTTTCATAAATATTTGCTATAAAAATATCCACGATCAACAAATAAATAATCAACCTTTAGAATCAGAAACAGTAGGCTTGAAAAATAGCCCGTTTCCGCTATTGTCGATTCACTCGAATAATGACGTCAGCCTTCAAGAGATTTCCATTGTTCTTTTTTAAGATATTTAAGCATGCCATAAGGCGTTCGAGTTCGGTTCCATTTTGGAAATCGAATCGAATAGTAATAGAAACCAAAGGAGGAAATCTTTAGGCGGACGAATACAGCGTTATAAGATGTAAGTGTGACGGTAGTGTAATTGTTTGTCATTGATACTAATTAATTTTTGCCTGAGTCCGAGTACGTGTGTACTTTTTTCGACGCAAACGGCATTAATTTGCCTACAGTCATAACAGTATAAATAAAAGTCATTGACTGTAAATAAATTTATTCAATACATATTTTTGTCCATTCGTTTAGTTATGCCCAACCCGCGCATTTATCTAGGCATTCCATCTCCGTGGGGAAATTATTACTTTTTGCTGGGTTCGGTACCCTTGAGCAGTGGTCCGACCATCTGATCTCAAAGCAGTTCCTCGTGTACCAGTTGTATACAAATCTGAAAATCGACAAATCTATTAGCAATTCTAGACGGGCAAAG
The DNA here is from genome assembly GCA_015888305.1 of Antheraea pernyi. NCBI lineage: Eukaryota > Metazoa > Arthropoda > Insecta > Lepidoptera > Saturniidae > Antheraea > Antheraea pernyi. The sequence goes on from MU160272.1 coordinate 90,488, forward strand.
AACTACACATTACAGTCACGCACTACTGAAGAAAAGAAAATATCACGATGCAGCAATTTCGAAACAATAATGGCTCTGTGATAGCGTACTCATACCACCTTGTAGATAGATTCGAAGTTTGCATTGAGTTGGAGTTTTTGGTGTAATGAAATATGACGATAAAGATATATCGAGTGTTGTATTATTTATTACCTGATCGTGTGAGGCCATCGGTCCTTGACAGTGTGCTCGATCAAACAATGTTTTTCCTTTGGAGTCTTCTGACATAACTCTGGTGATACTGCAAATTGATTAAAATCGTTTACCCGCTTCTCGGTTCAAACCCCACATAATTTATTATTTTCCTATACTGGTTGTTTTATGTTCCTAAGTAAAGTAAATTGTACTACTCTACAAAACATAGATCAATTGAATATGTTTAATGTAAAACGCTAACAATTAAATAGTAATTATCTATGTTAATGCTTTTGACAACGATGCTAAAGCCAATGTGATTATTTTTCTCCATTGATTTTAGTCACCCAGTGTACAGGGCCCAAGGTCTCGTGGCAGGCCCAAGAAACGCTGGTTGGACGTGGTAAAGGCGGACTTAAAGGAAAATAACCTCACTCAGAAGGATGCCGAAGATCGGGCAAAGTGGAGGAAGCATAGTAAGAAAGCGGACCCTGGTACCAGGCCGGGAAAACGCTAAAAAGAAGAAGAAGAGAGAGAAGATAAATTCCGCATAGATTAGTGAGACTTATAAAATCAAAAATTTCAAGTTACTGTGTCGTTGGAATACAACTAATAATTTTATAATGGTTTGATTGAAGAATTAAAAGTAATCATTACCGCATACCGTACGTACGTACGTACCGCATACCGTAAGGAGACGAAAGTCATATAGCTAGAAGAGTGATAAGTATGAATTAAGACAGATATAAGAGTAAAGGAAGACAAGAAAAGGTATGAACAGATTGAGCGAAGAAAATTATATAAATGTCGAAAAGATGTTAATACCTACTGAGATGACATCTGATGGAAGAAAGTGGAAAAGTGAAACGTGTTGTGTTGACACTTTTTTTAAGTTTTATTTTTGGCAAACGATCGTCTAACTAAATTATTACTGCCATTGTCAAGTAAGTAAATAATATTACTAGTTTCTTTTAATAATTTTCTTGTTCTGACAAGATGGTGGCCCCCATATTAGAACATTCCAGGGAGTTTCTCTGGCATTTCAGGATTCATGCTCCGTGGTATTATTCAACATGCCACCAATATTATAAAATATACAATCAAATAACGCAAGATTATGAATAAAATATAAAGGTCACTACATAACAGACTGAGATCCCTCCAAAAACTCCATGTTGGCACTGACATGGTAAGGAGGGATAAGGGTAAGAAGATATTAAGAATTATATTACACATATATAAAAGATAGTATATATTGCGGAATGTTAAGTTTCCAAATTACGATGAATTTATATCTTCTATCTATACATATAATAAAAATGAAGTGTCTGTATGTAATATCAAAATATTTTTTTTTGACCCAATTAGGGTATGAAAGTATACAGGCTTCTTATCACAAAAATGCAATTTTTAAAATTTTTGTCGGTCTGTCTTTCTGTTTGTTCCGGGTAATCTCCAAAATGGCTGGACCGATTTTAACAGGAATTTCACTGGCAGATAGCTGAAATTACAGCGAGTTACTTAGGCTACTCTAAATTAGACTAGGTGTTAACCGCGGCTTCGTCTGCAATGCTATCTCCAAAACGATTGCATCGATTTTCACGAAACTTTCACCAACAGATAGTGGACACTATATCAAGTAATTTAGTTTATTTTAATTTAGACTAGCTGTTAAACGTGGCTTCGCCCACAGTACTATCTTCAAAACGGTTCAACTGATCTTCACAAAACTTTCACTGGTAGCTATCTAGCTGATCTTATAAAAAGTAATTCAAGCAATTTTAGTTTATACTAGCTGTTAACCGTGGCTTCGCCCGCAGTGCTATCTTCAAAACGATTAGATCGATCTTCAGATAACTTTCACTAGCGGATAGCTGATCTTATAAAAAATAATTTAAGCAATTTTAGTTTATACTAGCTGTTAACCGTGGCTTCATCCGCAATGCTTTCTCCAAAACAGTTAGACCGATTTTCACGGGACTTTCACTGGCAGATAGCGGATCTTATGAAAAATAATTTAATTTATTTTAATTTAATATAGCTGTTAACCGTGGCTTCGCCTGTTGTTCTATCACCGAAACGGTTACACCAATTTTCACAGGACTTTTACTGGTAGATAGCGAATCTTATAAAAAGTAATCGAGGTTATTCTATTTTAGACTAGTTGTTATCCGCGACTTTTTCTGCATGAAATTTAGCAAGATTTCAACTCGGTCTTAATTTTTGACAAGAGAAATAATTATCAGCTTATTGTTTACAATTCGACATTATAATTATTAATAACATTAATGATATATAGATCTTCCTAATAAGATCCTAGATAATAAGCGTATTACGTAAAGAGTTCCAT